>JANAVB010044820.1:122500-234249 GCA_029216955.1 Iris pallida
GAACCATCCCAGGCCCAATGATCTGATCCGTCTACACGTAAAATAGGTACGCTTGCTATCTCCTCTTCCAGCCAATGGCCAAATGGCCTGGCGTGAAGCTGCCACGCCCCGTCCTGGATCAACTCCGCCACAGCTTCCGACCTCCCATACAATTCGAACAAGGGCCACCCGAACCTGTCGACGAGGCTCTGATGGTGTAACCAAGGGTCGAACCATAGGTTAGTCGATCGCCCATTATGAATGACCCTAGTGATTTTAGTCTTCAGAGATTGCCGAATACGCAACATGTTTTTGAATGTCACCGATGAGTTGTTGTCTATATTGAGGGTCCAGAAGTTGCCTGAACGTACATATCTACTATGCGTCCATCGCGCCCATAGTGACTCCCCCTCAAGGAACTTCCACACCAGCTTTTGTAAAGCTACCTCTCGGAGAACTCTCAAGGAGCGAAGGCCAATGCCCCCTCCTCCTTTGGCCGACACAGTTCTTTCCATGCAATCGAATGGTATCCTCCTGGCCACACGAAATTGGCGCAGAGACGTTCTATTTTCAGGACCGTCTTGTCTGGAATGTGGATAGCCTGCAACCAATAAGCGACAATAGCAAAAATAACAGAGCGCACAAGCTCAATTCGTCCCCCGAAGGATAATAATTGAGCTTGCCACCCCTCGAGTCTTGATTGTACATACTGTACCAATCCTTCACAGTCTGTATCCCTAGCGTAGTTGATCGAAAGAGGGAGACCGAGATACCTGACTGGAAGCTGACCCTGCTCAATGCTCAGCAAGTTCGACCAAGTATCCTTCCCTGGCAATCCTTGTTAAAGTAGACCTGGCTCTTGTCCCGATTGAGTTGGAGACCCGACAGGAGACCAAATTCCTCCAAAATCTTGTTGAGGGCTTCGATACTCCCACTTGACGGCTCGAGAAATACTAATAAGTCATCAGCGTATATAAGGTGAGATACAATAGGGTCGACATGTCAGAACAGAGGTATAAGCTGCTTCCTGTGCACTGCTATGTCCATCATACATGTGTAGTACTCCATCACAATGGTGAATAAATAGGGGGAGAGCGGATCCCCCTACCTCAGACCCCTATTACTCCCAAAGTACCCATAAGGCTGATCCTAGATAAGTATAGAGAACGTGGGGGTGGTGATACACTCACGAATCCGATCCACCCACCAGTCCTAAAACCCCATACTCCGAAGGAGCTCGCAGACAAAGTCACGATTGACCATGTCATACGCTTTGCGGAGATCCAGCTTTACGCACCCTTTTCGCCCTCCAGCTTTGTTAAAGTCCCGTACTAATTCGTGAGCCAGAAGGTAATTTTCAGCAATAAATCTGCCTTTGATGAACGCCGATTGATTGGTAGAGATCAGCCCCCTCATTATGTCCTGCATCCTGACACACATGAGATGAGTGATAATTTTATAAATAAAGTTGCAGCAAGCTATTGGACGAAAATCGCTCAGGGAAGAAGCCCCCTCTTTTTTCGGAATAAGGGTGAGGAATGTGTGATTTATTTCTTTCAATAATTTGCCCGAGATAAAGAAGTCCTGAACGACCTGGAACACGAGATCCTTCAGCTGATCCCAATGAGATTTGTAAAAGACAGAGTTGAACCCGTCAGGCCCGGGCGCTTTATTGGGGTCTGCCTCCTTCACTATTTGTTCCACCTCTTCCATAGAGACTTCTTTTCTAAGCTGATTATTACCTTCTTCGGTAACTATCCTTTTGCAGATAATATTCTAGAATTCAGTCAGGTAACCAGATTGGTTATAGAGCGTATTGTAATATGTGATGGCTTCATCCTGTAGCTCACAGTCAGCAGTGATTACCCTTCCAGTAGCATCCATGAGCGGTCCAAAGTTGTTGCGGTGGCTGCGTGACCGAACCATGACATGAAAGAACTTAGATCCGCGGTCCCCGTCTTTAAGCCAATTGCATTTGGCCCTTTGTTGCAGCTAAACTTCCTCGAGGAACCGGAGTTGCCGAACTTCTCCTTGCAACTGGAGCTCTTCTTCAATCAGGCCGGTATTATTCGGGTCCAACTGGACCCTTCTCTACACGTCCTGAAGTATACTGGCCTTGACGTGCAGGTCCTCCCGCGGACGAGAATGGTTCCAGAGCTTCAGAGATTTTTTGACGTGCTTCAGCCTCTGTGACAGTCTAAACTGGGGATTGCCTTCTATAATGGGTGAAATGCCGCTCGTTATCGCCTCCTGGTAGCCCCCAATGAGCGGCCAGGCATTGTTAAATCGAAAAGGCCGTCGACGGGGATTAGCTACGGGGACCAAGCGGATCAAAATTGGTGAATGATCGCTAGTGCCGCAGGGGAACGCCTCCGCCTTGCTAGCTGGGGACAACTCCATCCATTTGTTGTTGCAAAGAGCTCTGTCAAGAAGGCAGACGACACGGTTGAGGGATGAGCTATTACTCCAGGTCCATCCTTGGCCAGTTCTTTCCAAACAGGAAAGGCCAGAAGCAAGGAGGCAATCACGGAAATCAGCTAGTATAAAGTCCGGGATCGGTCGGCCACTCCTTTTCTCCTCTTCAGCCATCATAGCGTTGAAGTCCCCACTTAGCAGCAGTGGGACCTGTCCATCGATCTGGCTAGCTACCTGTATAATATCCTTCCATAGTTGGAAGCGCTATCTACGGTCATTATGACCATACACAGCTCCAAATTGCATATGGAATCCTCCTTTGTTAGTGAAATCCATGAGGATTAATTGTTCGATAATAAGACGTACCTGGCCAGACCATGTTCGCGTATCCCACATGAGCCAGATGCGGGACGAATCACATAACTCCCTATTGTGGAGAGACGACCAATAAGGCGGGCTCCTTTTGTTTATCTTCTCAACAACTTTAATTTTACTCTCCAGTATGGCTACTATCGAACACTTGTGAGCGCTTATCAAGTTCCGAACCTTCCTCCATGTCACGCCCCAGAACCAGAATACTGGAGAGCGGGGGAATGACTCAGCCAGCTACGTATTACGGGTAGATGAATACCAGATAATACGATCAATGCTGTCTAACCAGACGAGGGGGGTCCATACTACATAAAAGTCTCACTATGGTCATTTTGCATCTATTGTCTCAATCATTCAAATAAGAAACAGTAATACAGAACATGTAAGATAAAGCAGTAAGGCGTCCCAAACGCTCAGTCAAAATATTCTGGAAATCTGGCTTTACAAAACATAGCCAGATGGTATAGTAAGGTATACACAATTGTTATCAGCTGCAGTCTGACTTAATTACAATCATGCAAAAGTAAGTACAAGACGATCCGACCAACATGTCGGTGCCAAACGGCTAAGTATAAAGTAAATGACAAAACGAGCGATGAAGTAAGGAAACCCACTCGAGTCCTCCTGCGATCATCCCTCTAGTATTGACCATCTTGGAGGTAGAAGTAAGCTGGATCCTCGGGGACCGGCTCTAAATCTGGCCATGCAAAACCAGAGAGGTTAGACCTCTAATAGCAAGTACCACAAGGAAGGACGATATGAAGGATTAAACCAGTATGTAAGAGAATATAATAATAGATCTCTGCTTTCCACTAGGATTCACATAACATCACGACACTTCGAACCAACCTCCCAACCAAACAAGGACAGAAGTTGGCCCGTCATGTCCTGACATTCTGATCATCTCTGTTAGGAACAGAATAGATACAGTACACAAACAAATCATCTTGCACGGCCAATCAATTCCTACGGCTTGCTATTGTGAGTTCCAAGTTATCCTGGAATTATGCAATAGGGATTCCTCAGTTCTTACTATGTGCGAGCAAGGCTAGTCTATCCAGTCAATCAATTGTGCCAATCATGTAGTTAGACGAGTCCCAGCGGGATGCCCGCCGTTATAGCATGTACAATAATATAAGCAGATACTGTTCCCTGCCCGTGTGACAGATTTACAGTATCTGTGGGAACCAGCCGGCCCGTCGGGCACTTAATAGTCCCAAGGGGGCTGCCATGTAAGAACTCGGGAATCCATTCTCTCCATGCCATTATTATTTTATTTAACTTAATAGTCCCTACGTTGAGCGAAGCTCCATGCCGTGGATCATGGCCATTCAAATGAGTACTTTCGTACGGGGTACGATATGCGCAACTCTACAACGATATCCGTGCGGCTAGGTTGTAGGTTTTACATAGCGTGATGCAACAATCAAATCTAACCACGGAGTAATCATGCCTTGACCATAAAGTACACATGCTGTTTTTGTAAGATAAATAAATAACTAAATAATAAATACATAATTTGAAGCCTGCATGTGCCTGTATGCCAATATCCGGGATCGGCTAATCGAGTACAATAGTTCATTACATGAACGTGCCTCATTCATTCATTTCAATAAGACGACTAGCCAGTCTCTTAGTTCCAACTAGGAACGCATGATCAATCATTAGTCAATGTCACAATCATTATCAATGGTGACAAGGCATGAAAGTCAATCAATATTACATGGGGTCGGGTCTATAACTCTCAGGATTAAGTTCTAGTCATACTGGGTATCCATGGATCAATCAGGACGCAAGGCGCATTCTACATAACAATCCATTTTAACAAATTTAACATATCATGATTTATCAAGAAATTCACGCAAAAAGGCGTAAGGATATAATAGAAGAATTATCATGCCATCATTAAATGTATATGTTGTGGAATAAATAAAAAAAACACCCAGGTCAGGAAGTCACGCCAACAAGTCTATGCTAAGGCCAAAAGTCACGCAAGAAGTCTATGCTAAGACCAACAAGTCACGCTAAGTCTAGCTGGGGTGAGCATGGAAAATGGGCGTGAACAGCGAGCGTGAAAAATGATACACGCTGGCAAGCGCGAGCGTAAAAAGTCACGCAAGCAAGCACAACGTGAGCGTGACTGAAAATACACGCACGCTCATGAGAACGTGAGCGTGACTGAAAATACACGCACGCTCATGAGAACGTGAGCGTGACTGAAAATACACGCACGCTCATGAGAACGTAAGCGTGACTGAAAATACACGCACGCTCATGAGAACGTGAGCGTGAATGAAAATACACGCACGCTCATGAGAACGTGAGCGTGACTGAAAATACACGCACGCTCATGAGAACGCGAGCGTGACTGAAAATACACGCTAACATGTAAGAACATGAGCGTGTCTCAAAATCCATGCAGACACGTAGAGACGTGTGCGTGACTAAAAATACACGCACGCAAGGATGTGTGGGTGACTAAAAATACACGCACGCAAGGATGTGTGCGTGACTGGGCTGATGTTTTATGCGAGCACGTAAGAACGTGTGCGTACCACATCTTCCGAACTCAAAGTCCTATGGAGCCTTCGTTCCAGTGCCAGAGAAATACACGCAAAGTTGGTGAACCAAGAACCCATGAACAGCCGAATACAAAAACTTAGATCTAGAAGAAACAAGCCAACGAAATCCAAAATACTAAGTAGTAAACTCTCTTAGAATTACAAGAGGAAGCCAAATGAACCATAAAAACATGGTTCTCAAGTAGAAGCAAGTTTGTACTTGCCTCCTGCTGCCGCTGCTGGTAGGTGGAGAAGTTATGAGAGGAAGAAGAAGAAGTAATGGTGAAGAGAAGTAATAAGGAGAGAGAATGGAGGGGGTGGCTTAAAATATGAAGGTGGTGGTAGGTGGGAGTTGTGGGTCGGGTTGTCCACCATGAACCCGAAAACCCCCCATGGCCGAACCCAATAAGACCAAAGCAGAGAATAAAATCAGGAAGAAAATGCAGAAAATAGAATGCAGAAAATAAAGTGCAGGAAACAATTAACATGAAAATTTAAAGAGTAGAAAATTAATTAACATGAAATTAAAGGAATTTAAATACAGGATAATACATGATGGATACTAAATATACATGAATCGTACATGTATAAAAATACGTATTCCGGGAACGGGAAGTGACATCTCTACCCACCTTAGAAAAATTCCGTCCTCGGAATTTCAAATCCAAGCAGGTAGAAATATCGGAGCTAAACTAATACAAGCAATTCTAGTGAGCAAGCAATCATTTCTACCATATCAAAAGCAAGTACTATATATGTAAATTCATCAATCCATGATATCAAGTAGCTCTACCCATAAAGTGACAAGCATGAAGAATCAGGACAATCAAGGTATACGGAAAGAGATATACCTTGTGAGTCAAACAGGTGTGGATACCGTGATCGGATATCATCCTCACGTTCCCACGTTGACTCTCCTAAGGAGTGATGACCCCAAGCAACACGGACAAGACTAATTGTTCGGTTCTTGAGTATCTTCTCTCTTCGGTCCAAAATGGACACAGGCTGTTCCTCGTAAGACAGGTTGGTACCAACAACCAGCTCAGAGTGATCGAGGACATGGCTTGGGTCCGATACATACCTACGTAATTGAGATACATAAAATACGTCATGCACCTCTCGTAACGAAGGTGGGAGGGATAAACGATAAGCAACATCGCCTATCCGATCAAGGATAACAAATGGGCCTACGTACCGCGGACTCAATTTCCCGCGAACGCCAAATCTGATGACCCCACGAGTAGGTGAGATCCGCAAGAATACGTGATCCCCAACAGAGAACTCTAACGGCCTACGATGCTGGTCCGCCCAATGACGATGCCGATCCTGCGCAACTCGAAGTCGCTCTCTAATTCCCTTAACCACTTCAACCGTCTGAACAATCATTTCTGGGCCTAACATCTTCCTCTCTCCGATATCATCCCATGCAAGCGGTGACCTGCACTTCTTACCATATAGTGCTTCAAATGGCGCCATCTGGATACTGGCTTGATAACTATTATTGTATGAGAACTCGATCAAGTGCAGGTGACTCTTCCAAGACCCTCCAAAATCTAAAGTGTAAGCTCGTAACATGTCTTCTAAAGTCTGGATCGTTCTTTCTGATTGTCCATCTGTCTGCGGATGGTAGGCCATGCTAAATCTTAACTTGGTACCCAGACTATGATGTAAACTCTTCCAGAAATGTGATGTAAAGTGGGTATCCCGATCCGACACAATACTGACAGGGACTCCATGCTGCCTGACTATCTGTTGCATATATAACTCCGCCAACTTTTCTGTAGATTGTCCTACTCTGAAAGGAAGAAAGTGTGCTACCTTAGTAAGTCGGTCCACTATCACCCAAATAGCGTCCTTACCACTTGGTGATCTTGGTAAACCGGTCACAAAGTCCATTGTAATATGCTCCCATTTCCATTCCGAAATAGGAAGCGGTTGTAATAACCCAGCTGGCCTCTGCTGTTCTGCCTTCACTTGCTGACATACCAAGCAACAGAAAACAAATCTAGCTATCTCCCTCTTCATCCCGTTCCACCAGAAATGCTGCTTGATATCTTGGTACATCTTGGTCCCCCCAGGGTGAATAGAATATTGAGAACTGTGAGCTTCTGCCATAATCTCCTGTCTGATATCTCCACTAGGCACACATAGACGTGATCCAAACCTAAGTGTACCATCTTCATGAATTCTCATCTCCTTCCTGAGTCCTGACTCACATTCTGCCCTAAGCTTCTGAATCCTTGGGTCTTGTGCCTGAGCTGCCTTGATCCTGTCTACTAAGTCGGATTGAACTTACAGACTTGCTAGAACTCCTATATCACTAGGAAGTATAACTTCGATGCCCATCTCCTGAAGGTCTTCTAAAATGTGCTTCTGTGTTGTCAACATAAATGCGCCGCCTCTCCTACTGAGAGCGTCTGCTACCACATTAGCCTTGCCTGGATGATACTGAAACTCTACGTCATAATCCTTAATCAACTCCAGCCATCTTCTCTGCCTCATGTTCAGTTCCTTCTGAGTAAAGATGTACTTCAGACTTTTATGATCTGTGTACATCTCCACTCGGTCACCATATAAGTAATGCCTCCATAGCTTCAGAGCAAACACTACTGCCGCTAACTCCAAATCATGAGTTGGGTAATTCTTCTCGTGGTCCCGAAGCTGCCTAGATGCATATGCTATCACCTTCCCATGCTGCATAAGGACACATCCAAGTCCTTTACATGACGCATCACAATATACTGTAAAACCTTCAGGTCCAACTGGCAATGTAAGAATAGGTGCTGATATCAATTTCTGCTTCAAAGTCTCAAATGATGCCTGACATTCTGCCGACCAAACGAATGGTACATCCTTCCGGGTCAAGCGGGTCATGGGTGCTGAAAGCCTTGCAAAGTCTGACACAAACCTTCTGTAATATCCTGCCAATCCCAAGAAACTCCGCACGTCTGCTACGGTCTTGGGTACTGGCCAACTTTCTACTGCTTCTATCTTCTTGGGATCTACTGCTACTCCAGCTCCTGATATGATGTGACCTAAAAATAAAATATGATCCGTCCAGAACTCACACTTGCTGAGCTTGGCATACAACTGGTTCTCTCTCAGAACCTGCAACACTTTCCTGAGGTGGTCTTCATGCTCCTCTTCACTAGCAGAGTATACGAGAATGTCGTCAAAAAATACAATGACAAACTGGTCTAAGTATGGCATAAAGATGCGGTTCATCAAATCCATAAATATTGCTGGAGCATTGGTCAAACCAAACGTCATTACTAAAAATTCATAATGCCCATACTTCGACCTAAATACTGTCTTGGGAATATTCTCCTTCCGAACCCTCACCTGATGGTACCCTGAACGAAGATCTATCTTGGAGAAAACTCTAGCCTTGCTCAACTGATCAAATAAGTCGTCGATCCTGGGTAATGGATACTTGTTCTTCACTGTCGCCACGTTAAGCTTCCTATAGTCAATGCATAACCTGGATGACCCATCATTCTTCCCCACAAGTACCACTGGTGCTGTCCATGGTGACACGCTAGCTTGGATGAACTTTTTCTCCTTCAGTTCCTCTATGTGCTGATATACCTTGGCCTGCTCTGAATCTGCCATTCTGTAAACTCGATCTGATATCGGTTTAGTTCCTGGTGCCAATTCTATACTGAACTCAATATCTCTGACTGGTGGTAGACCTGGAAGTTCTTCAGGAAATACGTCTATAAATTCTTCAACTACCTTCGGGATCTGAACTTCTTCCATTGCCGTTATTACTCCCTGCTCTTGCTGAGTTGCTCCTGATCTGACTAAGGTGAACCTCTCCCTGCCTGGAATATCAAAAGATACACTCCCTCTACGACAATCTATTGTCGCATGACTGTCTTTCAGCCAGTCCATGCCTAGATAACGTCGAAATTTCCGACAGGAAATTCTATCAACCGGGCGGGTAAGAAATGCCCGCAAACTACAACGCTACATGCTAAAATAACTCTACTAACTCCTACGAGCCCATTACCAGTGAGTATATTCAACCTCCTTGGCAACGCCTCGAACTCCATTCCTAGTCGTGTCGCAAATTGTGCAGATATAAATAAATGGGATGCTCCCGAATCAAACAATGCTACTGCAGGATATGAGGCGACGAGAATGTTACCTGCCACAACATCTCCCGATGCCAATGCCTCTTCCAAGGACAGAGTGAATGCCTGCCCTCGACCTCCTTGCTGATTTCCATGCTGCGGCCTAGCCTGATGCTGCTGCTGGCCCCTGCCTTGATGATGCTGGGGTGGTCTATGATGGTGGGGCTGCATCGGCGGTCCCTGCTGCCGAAACATCTGAGCCTGCGGACGCTGTGCCAACGGCCTCACTGCCATCGCTGGCCCTCGATACTGGCCTGCCCCTGGTACTGGCAGAGCAGGAAATTGCTGCCCTGATCCTCCTGACCTCAAATTCATGGGACATGTGGTAACCCGGTGGTCTGGATTTCCACATATCAGACACAATCCATTCAATGTTCGACACACATCTCTAGTGTGTCCCATCTTCCCACAATAAGTACAGCCCGCCGGGGGTTGCTGGTTCTTCCTCTGTTGCTGTTGCTGTTGCCTGGGTGGTGCTGGCCCTCGTATCGCCACATCGTGGATACGAATGCCAGTGGATGGTGCTGTTGTTCGGGGCGCTGCTTCCCCTCCTCCTTCAATCTGACTGTGGGATCTCTTCTGACCCACAGTTCTTACTGCAAGCCTCTGAATGGTGATTTCATGCCTTCGAGTCGCCGTCAATATCTCATCAAAAGTCTGGTAATTGTGCCCCTCTATCAATTGCAAGAGTTCAAGATGAAACCCCTGCTGAAACCTCATAGCCCTCTGGCTCTCTGTTGCTACCATCTCTGGGGCAAATCGACTCAATCTGCAGAATTCCGCTGCATAAGCATCTACAGTCTTGCCGGCCTGCCTGAGGCTGATAAACTTCTGTTGTAGCTCAAACCGTGCTACAACTCCATAGTACTTGGTCTTGAATCTTGCCGTGAAATCGTTCCAAGCCACAGGACGTCTAACGCCCACTTCCTCTGATTCCCACCAATCACGTGCGAGATCCTGAAGTAACAACTTCACTAGATCCACACGTTCTTCTGCCGGTACCTTAGCTGCTGTCAGAATAGCCTCCATATCCTTAAGCCATGCATCTGCTGAGATGGCATCCTCTGTGCCCTCGAAACGGCGGGGGTTATACTTGCAAAACCTGGCTGATGCTCCTGAATCAGTCCTCACTCCTCTTTCCAAAGCCGTCTGCAGTCCTTGGTTGAGCAACACATTCTGCTCTTGTAGCTGAGTGTGCATGCGTTGTTGGGCCAACATCTGATATTGCTGAGTGGCCATCATTCCTCTCATGATCTCCAGAAGGGCTGGTGTGTTCACTTGGGTAGGTGGAACTGTCGGTGGTGGGGGAACATCCGGATACTGCGATCCAGCCGCTGGTTCCACTATCACTTCTTCCTGGGTAGCCTCTTGAGTTAGTACCGGCCCTTGTTGCTGACCAACAGGGTCAGGTTGTCCATGTTGCTCTTGTTGCTGCTGTCCAGCTCTGACCAATGCGGACGAAGTACCCCTAAGAAAAGGGACAAGAGAACAATCAAACAACCGGACATGAAGGATCAATGAAGTCAAAGGATACCGGAATGTCAAGCAAGAGTTGAGAACAACGAATCATGAGATCAAGGGGAAACATGTGTGATTGAGACATCCTATAAATCAAAATACCCCACAAGTCTGAAATCAGACCTGCATGGGCCACCACTAAAACCTTGTCACGCCCCAGAACCAGAATACTGGAGAGCGGGGGAATGACTCAGCC
This sequence comes from Iris pallida, assembly GCA_029216955.1. Lineage (NCBI taxonomy): Eukaryota > Viridiplantae > Streptophyta > Magnoliopsida > Asparagales > Iridaceae > Iris > Iris pallida. The sequence goes on from JANAVB010044820.1 coordinate 133,678, forward strand.
AGCTACGTATTACGGGTAGATGAATACCAGATAATACGATCAATGCTGTCTAACCAGACGAGGGGGTGCATACTACATAAAAGTCTCACTATGGTCATTTCGCATCTATTGTCTCAATCATTCAAATAAGAAACAGTAATACAGAACATGTAAGATAAAGCAGTAAGGCGTCCCAAACGCTCAGTCAAAATGTTCTGAAAATCTGGCTTTACAAAACATAGCCAGATGGTATAGTAAGGTATACATAATTGTTATCAGCTGCAGTCTGACTTAATTACAATCATGCAAAAGTAAGTACAAGACGATCCGACCAACATGTCGGTGCCAAACGGCTAAGTATAAAGTAAATGACAAAACGAGCGATGAAGTAAGGAAACCCACTCGAGTCCTCCTGCGATCATCCCTCTAGTATTGACCATCTTGGAGGTAGAAGTAAGCTGGATCCTCGGGGACCGGCTCTAAATCTGGCCATACAAAACCAGAGAGGTTAGACCTCTAATAGCAAGTACCACAAGGAAGGACGATATGAAGGATTAAACCAGTATGTAAGAGAATATAATATTAGATCTCTGCTTCCCACTAGGATTCACATAACATCACGACACTTCGAACCAACCTCCCAACCAAACAAGGACAGAAGTTGGCCCGTCATGTCCTGACATTCTGATCATCTCAGTTAGGCAACAGAATAGATACAGTACACAAACAAATCATCTTGTACGGCCAATCAATTCCTACGGCTTGCTATTGTGAGTTCCAAGTTATCCTGGAATTATGCAATAGGGATTCCTCAGTTCTTACTATGTGCGAGCAAGGCTAGTCTATCCAGTCAATCAATTGCGCCAATCATGTAGTTAGACGAGTTCCAGCGGGACGTCCGCCATTATAGCATGTACAATAATATAAGCAGATACTGTTCCCTGCCCGTGTGACAGATTTACAGTATCTGTGGGAACCAGCCGGCCGGTCAGGCACTTAATAGTCCCAAGGGGGCTGCCATGTAAGAACTCGGGAATCCATTCTCTCCATGCCATCATTATTTTATTTAACTTAATAGTCCCTACGTTGAGCGAAGCTCCATGCCGTGGATCATGGCCATTCAAATGAGTACTTTCGTACGGGGTACGATATGCACAACTCTACAACGATACCCGTGCGGCTAGGTTGTAGGTTTTACATAGCGTGATGCAACAATCAAATCTAACCACGGAGTAATCATGCCTTGACCATAAAGTACACATGCTATTTTTGTAAGATAAATAAATAACTAAATAATAAATACATAATTTGAAGCCTGCATGTGCCTGTATGCCAATATTCGGGATCGGCTAATCGAGTACAATAGTTCATTACATGAACGTGTCTCATTCATTCATTTCAATAAGACGACTAGCCAGTCTCTTAGTTCCAACTAGGAACGCATGATCAATCATTAGTCAATGTCACAATCATTATCAATGGTGACAAGGCATGAAAGTCAATCAATATTACATGGGGTCGGGTCTATAACTCTCAGGGTTAAGTTCTAGTCATACTGGGTATCCATGGATCAATCAGGACGCAAGGCGCATTCTACATAACAATCCATTTTAACAAATTTAACATATCATGATTTATCAAGAAATTCACGCAAAAAGGCGTAAGGATATAATAGAAGAATTATCATGCCATCATTATATGTATATGTTGTGGAATAAATAAAAAAAAATACCCAGGTCAGGAAGTCACGCCAACAAGTCTATGCTAAGGCCAAAAGTCACGCAAGAAGTCTATGCTAAGACCAACAAGTCACGCTAAGTCTAGCTGGGGTGAGCGTGGAAAATGGGCGTGAACAGCGAGCGTGAAAAATGATACACGCTGGCAAGCGCGAGCGTGAAAAGTCACGCAAGCAAGCACAGCGTGAGCGTGATTGAAAATACATGCACGCTCATGAGAACGTGAGCGTGACTGAAAATACACGCACGCTCATGAGAACGTGAGCGTGACTGAAAATACACGCACGCTCATGAGAACGTGAGCGTGACTGAAAATACACGCACGCTCGCACGCTCATGAGAACGTGAGCGTGACTGAAAATACACGCACGCTCATGAGAACGTGAGCGTGACTGAAAATACACGCTAATATGTAAGAACTTGAGCGTGTCTCAAAATCCACGCAGACACGTAGAGACATGTGCGTGACTAAAAATACACGCACGCAAGGATGTGTGCGTGACTAAAAATACACGCACGCAAGGATGTGTGCGTGACTGGGCTGATGTTTTACGCGAGAACGTAAGAACGTGTGCGTACCACATCTCCCGAACTCAAAGTCCTATGGAGCCTTCGTTCCAGTGCCAGAGAAATACACGCAAAGTTGGTGAACCAAGAACCCATGAACAGCCGAATACAAAAACTTAGATCTAGAAGAAACAAGCCAACGAAATCCAAAATACTAAGTAGTAAACTCTCTTAGAATTACAAGAGGAAGCCAAATGAACCATAAAAACATGGTTCTCAAGTAGAAGCAAGTTTGCACTTGCCTCCTGCTGCCGCTGCTGGTAGGTGGAGAAGTTATGAGAGGAAGAAGAAGAAGTAATGGTGAAGAGAAGTAATGAGGAGAGAGAATGGAGGGGGTGGCTTAAAATAGGAAGGTGGTGGTAGGTGGGAGTTGTGGGCCGGGTTGTCCACCATGAACCCGAAAACCCTCCATGGCCGAACCCAATAAGACCAAAGCAGAGAATAAAATCAGGAAGAAAATACAGAAAATAGAATGCAGAAAATAAAGTGCAGGAAACAATTAACATAAAATTTAAAGAGCAAAAAATTAATTAACATAAAATTAAAGGAATTTAAATACAGGATAATACATGATGGATACTAAATATACATGAATCGTACATGTATAAAAATACGCATTCCGGGAACGGGAAGTGACACTCCACCTGCCGATCGAGTTCACGCCCCGAACATTCCCGGTAATGAGAGACATTAATTCTGAGTGGGGGTGTCCTTGTGGACCTTCATGCGCTCCATCAGACGGCTTGGAGACGCATTCACCTCAACGCTGTTACTTTGCACAACCGCTTCACCTGTTTCTGTAGCTTGATTAAGAGAGGCTTCTCTCACTAACAACGTCCACCCCGGATTCTCCCTTGTCAACTCTTGATCTTCTTCCCTCCTGTCGTTCCGACTAAGAACCAGCCCGTCTCTAGCGGTAGCCCCTCCGTAGATGGACGCTCGCTTAGCAGCTCTAGTAGTTACTCCACCATCTAAGTCCGGTCGAACAAGTCCCGTTGGTACCCTCATGTTGTTTTCCCCTACCAGTACCATAGCAAGAGTGCTGCTTTCAACCGTGTGGGCAGGGAGGTCTATCCCGTGTCTCTTGCCAAGCACAGATGCTCTGTGGCCTTCCACTCCTCCATCAACCACATCTCCAACCGTAGTATTTAGCTCCATTGCCATTGGGTCACCCCCTTCCTCTTGAATTGAGACCATCAGATTAGGGGTCGGCTGTTGATGACCACAATGTTGGTCTAAGGGTGCTTGCTGCACATGTTGGGCTTCACCCTTCTCCTCCTCCACTTGAGGGTCCCTATATTGCACCTTGGTATGTCCGAAGCACTTACACAGAGAGCACGACGGGGGTACCCACTCGTACTCCACATCCTGGGAGAGCCATTCTCCGTTTGGAAGAACAAGATCAATTTTCCTTGGGAGGACGCCAGACGCCGAGATTTCGACGAAGATTCTGGCATATGATAATCGCTGCCTTCTTGATGTCGGGATGTCAGTACGTATAGGGACCCCAACCATGCTAGCCAGTTTCATAATGGAAGGCACGCTCCACAGCTGAGGCGAAAGCCATGGCAATCTGATCTATATTGGAACCTTTGTTAATCTGTCTTTCTCAAAGTTCAACTCAGGGTACCACCTTTTCAGGACCACCAGTCTGCCATCGAAAGTCCACGGACCGCCTTCGAGAATGTGTTCCAAGTCTTCAAGTAGTCAGAATTTGATAAAATAGAACCCATTCTCGCATGAGAAAATCTCCATATCTCCCTTAGGTTTCCAAACTCTATTCGCATACGCCCGAATTTGACCGTAGAAGGGCCTATTGCCCATCACGTATAGCACCAAGATGTTCCTCCAATATTCAGTCGTTTCCTGGATATCATCTGCAGTGATTTCTACCACCCTCACTCCGTTAATGACGCTCGGCTCTACGTATTGCAGATCCACTTCCTCTTGAACCGGCGCCGGCCTGCAAATCTCCGCCCAGGAAACTGATTTTGCCCATGCTCCAGTTGATGTGGCACTCCTATCCTGCAGCGGTGGCCCCCTGGACGTTTGTCTCATTGCCTGGTCGACTTCCTTCCCCTTCCCTCTGTCGGTATTCATCTCGTCTGACTCCCGTCGTCCCCCTGAGAGAGGGACCTCTCTTCTAGAGGCCTTCGCCGGACGTGCTTGGCCGGTAGTCCTCGTATCAACCCTCGTCGGTCGACGGTTACCCCACCCCTGATTTCGAACTTCTCTGTCACGCAGTGGAGGAGCCTTTGGCCTCCGCCGTCTCTCTACTGTTGTCCATCCACTTGCCGACTCAATTTCTCGCACGTCCTCCTCTTCGTCCTTGTCCTTCCCCTCCTCGCCGGTCGCCGCCGACTTGAATCCCGGATGGGAGCTCTCTCCTGCGTGCTCTCGGGCGGAAGGGGTCCCGAGCGGAGCAAACCCTAGCCGCCTATTGCCCATCACGGAAAAAATTATTATATATATTATATGAGTAATATATATATATATATATATATATATATATATATATATATATATATATATATATATATATATATATATATATATATATAGGTCCACATGGAAGCCACGTGGAATAGCTCATATAAGAGTACGAGCCTATGGCTCATGTCCTGTTTTTCACATATATATATTCTTTTATATATATATATATATATAAAAATATATATATATATATATATATATATATATATATATATATATATATATATATATATATATATATAAAAGAATATATATATGTGTGTGAAAAATAGGACATGAGCCATAGGCTCGTACTCTTATATGAGCTATTTCACGTGGCTTCCATGTGGACCAATAAAAATATAATGACTTAAAAAAATTAAATAGATAGAAATAAAAGATCCCATAAAATATTTGATAAATAATAACTTAAAAATTGATTTAAATGATGAACCCTAAATCGCAATGTGTATTTACAAGTTCCTCCAATCATTTGTTTCTTTTTTGTTGAGTTCTACTTGAAGAAGTAATATACTTGAACCCAGAAGTAAACATAGAACTTGTAACTGATGGCTAAACTTAATTAAAGCTGGATCCATGATCAGGAGAGAGAAATTGCTCCATATTAGCATATGTGAAACGAAACACCATCATGAATTTCTTACTCTTACTCTTAATCAAAAGATAAAGATATTCTATTTTGAAAACCATCCAAGGATCTTCGAGGTTGAAGGGTTAGGACTAAAGAGTAAAGATAAAGAGTAAGTTCAAGATTGTAGAGACATTATCAGTCTTGGGCTGGAAGCAATGCATTCAAGATGCATCAAGCTCATACCTTCGCGAAAGAATTCCGTAATTGTTTTGGTTTGAGCATATATCTTGAATTTAAGGTTTGTTCTCAACACTAATTTGGGACTTTGCGAAAGTATTCCATTAATAAAACAGCATGTCAACCTTTATTTCCTGTCACATTTCTTATACAGAAACTCATATAGCAGTTAAGAACATGACACATGCATCCTCACACTCTCTTCAGATACTTGTTCATCTTTATTCAGACCCCCATGAGGCACATATATTATGCGTAGGCAGTCGGATTGGCGACGAGATGAGCTTCTGCAGCCCTGATCACCCCAGTCACGCTCTCCTTCACCTCGGCTACATCGCCGGAGGCGACGACGACACCGGGGAGAGCCTTGTACGTCGCTGTCACCTTGGCGACGCACCCTTGGCCTTTCGGCTCGAACTTGAAGTGGAAAGTGGCCGATTCGAGCTTGGTACCCAGATCTCCGCCTTCCACCAGGGTGCTCTTGCACTCGAGCTTCCCGTGGTCGACGAAATCGAGACGCTCCTTCAGGTAGGGGAAGGACATTGCTGCGCATCGAATATCATGAAGATTGATTAACAACTTTTGGATGAGATTTAAAAAAAAAAGAAGCTAAACTCCATCTGGGTTATCAGTCCATATGACTATATATATCCTCTGTTTGTTTCTATGAGTTCATAGAAGAAAAAACTGAATCACAACCATAACTCCATCTTTTCTTTTCCATTCCAATCTCTCCTACTCTAGACAAAGCTAAATTCCGGTCGTTTTTTCCAAAGCTATGTGCGGTGACGGAAAATCGATAGCAAATGGATTTTAGTTTTATGAGGAACTGCCTAGAAGTCTGCACATAGACGTTAAATAATTTCTTAGGACAGTACTTCTTATACGACTCACTCCATAGAACTATTGTTTGTTCGTTTACAAACCTGATGTGAAATTGAGTTGCCTAACGCTTCCAGCAGTGCCGTCGCCGGACACCGGTGCACCGCTTGCGATTATCTCCGGCAGGACCTTAGGGCCAAGGTTATGCCAGTCGAGCACCGCGGCCTTGAACAGGCGAGCTGCCGACACTGGGGACTCGATCTCGTGGCTCCAGCTGTCGGTACTCATTCTTTTTCTTCACACTAGATGGATAGACTTGTTGAGTACTTAGCGAATGGTGTAGGGAGTAGTGAAATGTTGTGTTTATATAGAGGAGAGAAGGTAGGTAGTTATGGACCCAAAGGTGCCAAAAAATTAGAAAGAAAAAAATTCAAAATGTGGTCTAACGTCAAAAATGGATGCCGTTCTACCTAGACTATTGACTAAAGTGTGTACACAGAATGCACATTGTGTAGTTATCGATTAAGGAATGTAAAAAAGAACAAAAAAAATCGGCTACACTCTAGAAAGTTTGATCAGTGTACAAGGAAAAAAAATAGTGAGAGAAAGTTCTATCATTCAAAGATGTAAGGCTTCTAGAAACTATAAAGTTTGTTATGGGTTGAAATTATTGGAAAGTAATAATTGGAAAGTAATAAGGCCATTTCCAACCCAAGTCCTCAAACATTCATTGAGAAATTGTTTTCAAAATCTATCTCCAACCAAGTGTCAAATTGAGAAAAAATTCTCAATTTTTTTTGGAGAAAGGAGGATGGATTCTCAAATTTGAGGGAAGAGAGAAAATCCTCAAATTTGAGGATCCATTGTTCACCGCCATTTTGCCCTCCAAGTTGTAGCTAATACTAAAGTTTGTTATCGGTTGAAATTATTGGAAAGTAATAAAGCCATTTCCAACCCAAGTCCTCAAACCTCAAATTGAAAAAATTCTCTCAAAATCCATCTCTAACCAAGCCTCAAATTGAGAAAATTATCTCAAATTTTTTGAAGAAAGGAGGATGGATCCTCAAATTTGAGGGAAGAGAGAAAATCCTCAAATTCGAGGATCCATTGTTCACGACCATTTTGTCCTCCAAGTTGTAGCTAAAACTAATATATTCTACATATGTTAAACATATGTGGAACACTAACTCAATTAACTTACCATATTTTCTAATTTATAATTATAAATAATATAATACATATACTTAATTTTTTTTTTTTTTAAAATCTTCAAATATAATCTAATATTGAATATATTGGTTATTAGTATTCTTTTATTAAATTCATGTGACTAATAAAAAATAATATTTAAATAATTTGACAGAAATTAATATATTATTTAAATTAATATTTAAATAATAGAATAGTACATATTGCATCATCACTATATTTATCATCTAAAGCAAACACCCATCAAAATTGGCCAATTGCTGAGCAGAGAGGTCCAATCTGGGAAGACATCATGGAAGATCCATTTAATTTCTGGCGAGCCCAAGACGCCAATCGTTGGATGTTCATGCTAGTGGTAGTTTGTCCAGTTTATTTAATTTAAAATTCACATTTGAGAGCTAGTTTGAAGCACATAAACACGATTTGTCAAGTTTATATTATTTTCTTTTACGGACTTTTAGATTTTGCTTGCATTGCATCTCTATTTTGCCAACAATAACAAGATAGCAAATCACATAATACGATCATAATTGCATGTTTCTTGATCTTATATTTGTTACTCATTTCATATAATTAAAAAAACCTAGTGCAAGAAAATTACGACTCATAATTTGCATTTGGTTTCATGATTTTGTTGTTTAGATCTTCAGATGTGTTAGTGGAAGTCACAAATTCTGGGCTGGCTGAGGAAAGTTATTTTAATTTGGATTTCCTTAGATGTACATTGTTCACTTTTTATGCAAGCAGGACATGATTTAGATGTTTGTTCTCTGTTGTCTACAATTAGGAATAGCATAAGATTTGTTTTGATATATCTAAATTAGGATTCTGATTCTTGAAGGCTTTACAGAACCTAAGAGAAATAATCATGTGACATTTTATTTGTTTATTATTGTGAAGATCGATATTTTATCTCTCAAGTTTCTGGTGGATTGTTAAGTTTTACATTTTTACAATTCTAGATTCTAGGATTTTTGTGCTACCATGTCAAAATTCTGGATAATACTTAGTTTGAGTTGCTACTATTTACAAACCATAGAATTGGTCAATCCCTATGGAACATAACTTCACAGGGGTATATGCCAGAATGTTATCTGAGAGTCTTAGATTGCTGTTGACATACGACTCCGGATTAGTTATTTAGTGGTACACGTGGTAACCATCGGTAATAATTTGGTTTTTTTTTAATAACATGGTCTCATATAATCGTGGATATTAGAGTTTGGGTCTCATGACCAGCGTTAGCGTTTGAGTCTCCAAATTACTCTTCACGTAGGCAAATGAATAATTTGAGAGGCCCAAATCCTAATGCCGATCATTTTCGAGATCTAAATCCTAATTTTAACTATTATACAAGACCCTACTAAATAACCCAAATGGTTTTGATGGAGTTAAATGATTCCAAGTGTGATGTATAAAATATAAATTCATATAACATTGTAATATGCACGTCATTGTATAGCCCATAAGGTGTTGTTTGGTTATAGTTTTAGAGGCTTCGGAATGGATTTTGGGTTCCTTAACTATGTTTGGTTACGCCACAGAGCCACCAACCATGGACTAGAAGTTAATTCTCATATGTTCCTTGCTTCAGTAGAAATGCTGAACTGGCATACTCTTCACACTCGATGGAGAAATGGGACATGTATTAGATCTCAAAGCTTCAATAGGGTAGGGAGCCATCACCAATCTGTCATATAATAGCAAAGAAAGGGAAGACTGAAGGGTCCTCTCGACATACTAATAATAGCAAAGAAAGGGAAGACTGAAGGGTCCGCTCGACATACTAATAGCTGGATCAGTTATCTATTCACTGATGAAAATGACGAGCAAAGTTTATTTCTCTATTCGCAAGTCACTGATGGAAAGAGAAATATTAATATTAATATTATTATTATTAATGTTAATTTACTGTTAATTTTATTAATTTTTAATATTAATGTTAAAACTAAAATTAAAATTAACACTAAAATTAACATTTAAATTAACAATAAACATTAAAATTAGCATTAACACTAAAATTAACGTGAAAAATTTAATATTAATATTAACATTAATATTAATATTAACATTAACATAAAAATTTAAATTGATATTTAAAAATAGATTTGCTTTGAAAGATAGATTATTTTTTAAATTTATTTTTTCAAACAAATCCATCTTTTTTAAAAATAAAAAAATAAATCTATCTATCTCTATTTATTTTAAAATTAAATCGATAAATATAATTTGTTTATTTAAGATAAAGATAGATTGATTTAAAAAAGAGAGATTTAATTTTTTAAAGAGTTAGAATTTTGAAGAGAAACGTGTATATTTAGTGCTCTGTAAGTTTTCCGTTATATATATATATATATATATATATATATATATATATATATATATATATATATATATATATATATAAAAGAAGGATTTTCGAAGGAAAGACCATCTCAGCTGCAGGAATAATTAATAATATATTGTATGATGTCAATTGTATGGAGGGCAGATGAGAGTACGAGGAATAGCTACATGATAGCTAGAATTTGTTGTAAGTAAGTTGGGTGTTTCTCACCCTAGTATCCGTCTATAAAAGTACCCGTTCTTCAAAAAAAAATATATATATATATATATATATATATATATATATATATATATATATATATATATATATATACACAGACGGAGGGAGTCCTGCCAAAGCTCTGCCTCCTGCACCATCGGATCGGGGGACCCGCGTGGGGCCTGCACACGCGTCCGCTTAATCCAACGGTCGAGGACGAAAAGTCCCACGGAGGGAGCCTTGCCAAAGACCCGCCCCCCTGGATCATCGGATCGGAGGTCCCGCATGTGGCCCGCACGTGCATCCGCTTAATCCAACGGTCTATGACGACGGGACTCCCGCGAGACTCCCGAATATATATATATATATATATATATATATATATATATATATATATATATATATATATATATATATATATATATATATATAGAGAGAGAGAGAGAGAAAAATTTTATATATATATATATATATATATATATATATATATATATATATATATATATATATATATATATATAAAGGGTCCTTCTACAATACATTCCATGAAAAAATTTGTATCGATACATCCAAAATTTGAACCATTGGATGTTGATCCAATGGTTCGGGTTGAGGTCAAAAGTCAAAATCAGCATTAAATGATATTCCCTACTCTATTAATCTAAAACAACATTAATGCTGATTTTGACTTTTGACCTCAATCCGAACCACTGGATCAACATCCAATATGGTTCAGATTTGGGATGTATCGATACAACTTTTTTCATGGAATGTATTGAAGAATTTTCATGTATATATATATATATATATTTTATATATATATATATATATATATATATATATATATATATATATATAGACTCTCTCTCTCTCTCTCTCTATATATATATATATAGAGAGAGAGAGAGAGAGTCTATATATATATATATATATATATATATATATATATATATATATATATATATATATATACTCTCTCTCTCTCTCTCTCTATATATATATATATATATATATAGAGAGAGAGTATATATATATATATATATATATATATTTTATATATATATATATATATATATACTCTCTCTCTATATATATATATATATATATATATATATATATATAGAGAGAGAGAGAGAGAGAGATGCATGCGGCTCAAGTGGTTGGAGGTTCGAGTCCCAGTGGAGGCGAGTTAACCACAATTACCCATTACTTCAAAATATATATATATATATATATATATATATATATATATATATATATATATATATATATATATATATATATAAAAGTTAACTGATGGCTGAACTTAAAGCTGTATCCATGTTCAGGAGAGAAAAATTGCTCCATATTAGTATATGTGAAACTAAACACCATCATGAATTTCTTACTCTTAATCAAAAGATAAAGATATTCTATTTTGAAAACCATCCATGGATCTTCGAGGTTGAAGGGTTAGGAGTCAGGACTAAGGAGTAAAGATATATAAGAGTAAGTTCAAGACGTAGAGACAAATCAGTTTGGGCTCAAAGTAACGGATTCAACCTGCATCAAGCTCGTAACTTTGCGAAAGAATTCGGTAATTGTTTTGGTTTGACCAGTGTTGTTAGAACCGGACCGGTCCGGTTATTAAATCGGGCCCAACCGTTTTTTTCAAAAAGAATGGTCCGGTCTGACTTGAACCGGAATTTTTAAAAGAATCATCGGTTTTTTCTTAGAACCGGTTTTAATTGGTGAAATGGTCGAACCGGTTCACAATTGAACCGGCTAATTTGGCTTTTCTTTTTTTTTTAAAAAAACTCAAAATATTTATCACGTGAGATTTGGACGCATTTGATTCTTGGTTTGGTTTTGAAAGACCTTATAGTTGTAAAATTAAACCAAACCAAATCAATCAAGCCAAGAAGTAAATGTGGATGTATTACATATTTGAACCAAACCAAACCAAACCAGGCATATTTGAATCTCGATTGAACTTAGTTGAACCCCGATCCGACCAATACCCAAAAAAGATCGGTTCAATCACACCGGTCCGGTTTTTAAAACATTGGGTTTGTGTATATATCTTGGATTTAAGGTTTGTTCTCGACACGTATTTGGGACTTTGTTTCGTTAATTAGTATTAATAAAACAGCATTTCAACCTTTATTTCCAGTCGCATAAACTCATATAGTAGTTAAGAACATCACACATGCATCCTCACACTCTCTTCAGATACTTATTCATCTTTATTCAGACCACCATGAGGCACATATATTATGCGTAGGCAGTCGGATTAGCGAGGAGATGAGCTTCCGCAGCCTTGATCACCCCAGTCACGCTCTCCTTCACCTCGGCTATATCGCCGGAGCCGACGACGACACCGGGGTAAGCCTTGTACGTCGCTGTCACCTTGGCGACGCACCCTTGGCCTTTCGGCTCGAACTTGAAGTGGAAAGTGGCTGATTCGAGCTTCGTCCCCAGCTCTCCGCCTTCCACCATGGTGCTCTTGCACTCGAGCTTCCCGTGGTCTACGAAGTCGAGACGCTCCTTCAGGTAGGGGAAGGGCATTGCTGCATACAAGGTCGGAACCAGAAATTTAAGTTAGGGTGGACTTGAGTAGATCAGTGTGGACTAAGTGTAGACCGGCTGCCCCCAACACCCTCGTGGCTCGATTTACTGATCTTCCGCCATCCGGTCAGGACTTTATTTATTTATTTTTTTTTCCGGTAACTACATTGGTCACTTGAGTTCGGCAATTCTTGTTGACTATCGATTCTAGTTTTTTTTTTTTTTTTTTTCTGCACCATTCATTCTGTGACAAATTTTGACTTGCAAATTCAACAACTTTGTCTATGCCAGAACAAAAATGGAACCTACACTTGTATTGTGTTAAAGTCATCTGGACTCTGGTTAGCAATTATCCGAATAAAACTCGTGTTATACGTAAATTTTTTCGTATCCTTCATAAATGTGTAATACTTTCGTACTTTTGAAAGATTCAAATTAGTATGCAAATTTTAAGCATGTGAATTTTAAACGTGTTTTGTATGAATTATTGAAAATTTTGGCACAAAAAATATTATGGAAACCTGTTTAATTAACTAAATTGTAGTTTCTAACCTCAATATTTCCATTTGACGACCCATTGTTTTAACGTATTTTACTTATACCGTGTCAATTTATACTCGTACTTATTTACAGTCCCAATTTTTTTTCGTTTGCCGAATTGCTAACAACGAATTGGACTCCAGGGTTGCATCAAGAAGTGCAGATACTACGTACGTACGTCCTTCTTTACAAGTTTACAAACCTGATGTGAAATTGAGTTGCCGAACGCTTCCAGCAGCGCCATCGCCGGACACCGGTGCACCGCTTGCGATTATCTCCGGCAGGACCTTAGGGCCAAGGTTGTGCCAATCGAGCACCGAGGCCTTGAACAGGCGAGCTGCCGACACTGGGGACTCGATCTCTTGGCTCCAGCTGTCGGTACTCATTTTTTTTTTCTTCACTCTAGATGGATAGACTTGTCGAGTACTTAGCGAATGGTGCAGGGAGTAGTGAAATGTTGTGTGTTTATATAGAGGATTGATGGTAGGGAGTAACGGACCCAAGGTGCCAAAAAATTTAATTTTTTTTTTTCAAAATGTGGTCTAACGTCAAAGATGGATGGCGTTCTAAACTTTAGAAAGTTTGATCAGTGTACCAAGAAAAAAAAAATAGAGAGAGAAAGTTCTATCATTCAAAGATGTGAGGCTTCTAGAAACTGTAAAGTTTGTTATCGATTGAAATTATGGCCTGTTTGGTTCGATATAGGTGCATGAAAGTGTGAAAGTGACACTTTCATGAGGTGTAACTCATTTCACTTACAATACATTCAACTTTTCAAAATGTGTTTGGATATAGTACTTTTTGTCTGCTGCAAGTGGAAGAAAAATAAGTTTGGTGTTTGGATGGTTGTTGTAAGTGGAAAAAAAATAGTTCAGTTATTTGGATAGTAAGTAGATGTTGGAGTTGGAGATATGGTAACTAATAATTAAATTAATTACCATAATAATAATTAATAATAATAATAATAATAATATTAATATTAATAATATTATTATTATTAGACAAACTAAATAAATTAAACTAAAAAAAAATAAACAAATTAATTATTTTTATTAGACAAATTAAACAAATAAATTATTTTTATTAGACGAATTAATTAACCCTAAATTAATATCTAATATAAATATCTTATACTCTCTCTCTCTCTCTCTCTCTCTTTTCTGGTGTTCTCCCCCAAAATAAACTCATCTCCCACCACCTACTTCTCTCTCCTCCTCCTCCTCTCTCTCCACCACCTCCACTCCCCACCGCCGCCTCCTCCTCCTCCTCCTCTCTCCACCGCCACCTCCTCTTCTCTCCACCGCCTCCACTTCCCACTGCCAACTCCTCCTCTCTCCACCTCCTCTCCCGACGCGGCCAAGGACAACCCAGGCAGTTCTCCGGTGGCGAACGACGGCTTCGCCTACGCCCGATGAAATCCGGTGTTCGACGGCTGATCAGACGCTGCTCCCGTCGGCCGTGGTCGAAGCATGCCGGAGTTCCCGTAGACGAGACAGGGTGTCGACCAGATCCAGCAAAATATTTTTTGCAACTCAACTCCCATTTTCTTTCCCGGTGGAGTTCCTTCATCTTTTTTGGGATGTGAAAGTGTGAAAAAAATTGGGGGACAGGAACTGCGACGAGTCCCATCTTAAAAAAAAATGGACTTTCATTGCAGGCTACCAAACGCTTGAACTCTGATGAGTTCAGACGAGTTTCCAAAAAATTGCCAGATTCAACACAGTTGCAGGAAACCAAACAGGCCCTTATTGGAAAGTAACAAGACTATCGCCAACCCGAGTCCTCAAATTGAAAATTTTTTCTCAAAATCCATCTACAACCAAGTCTCAAGTTGACAAAATTTTCTCTTTTTTTTTTTGGAGAAAGGAGGATGGATCCTCAAATTTGAGGAAAGAGAGAGAAAATCCTCAAATTTGAGAATCCATTGTTCACGATCATTAGGCCCTCCAAGTTGTAGCTAATACCAAAGTTTGTTATCGGTTGAAATTATTGGAAAGTAATACGGCCATTTCCAACCCATGTCCTCAAATCTCAAATTGAGGAAAAAATTTCAAAATTCATCTCCAACCAATCCTCAAATTTAGAAAATTTTCTCAAATTTTTTTTTTGGAGAAAGGAGGATGGATCCTCAAATTTGAGGGAAGAGGGATAAAATCCTCAAATTCGAGGATCCGTCACGACCATTTTGCCCTCAAAGTTGTAGCTAATACTAAATTTTGTTATCGGTTGAAATTATGGGAATGTAATAAGGCCATTTCCAACCGAAGTCCTCAAACCTCAAATTGTGGGAATTTCCTTAAAATCCATCTCCAATCAAGTTCAAATTGAGAAAATTTTCTCAATTTTTTTGGAGAAAGGAGGATGGATCCTCAAATTTGAGGGAAGAGAGAAAATCCTCAAATTTGAGGATTCATTGTTCACGATCATTTTGTCCTCCAATTTGTAGCTAAAACTAATTTATTATACAAATGTTAAACATATGTAGAACACTAACTCAATTAACTTATCATATTTTCTAATTTATAAATATAAATATAAATAATAAAATGCATAAAATTACAAAGTCTAAACGTTACAACAACATTGAAATTAAAAATGATTAAAGTAATACAATAACATTCAAATTAAAACAGTCTAAGACACTTGTAGAACGGTGGTAAATAATATTGTAAAATAATATTACATTAAATAGATGTGAAGAAATAATATAATATTAAATATTATAGAATAATATATATTAAATATTATATCAAATTAAATAGTGGTAAATATTATAAAATAATATTATATCAAATTAAAACAACCTAAGACACTTTTTGTGTTGTATAAATATTGTCAAATAGTACTAAATAATATAAATAATATAACTAATATAGAATAATATAATACTATTTATTTAAATAATATTAATATTATAACACTAATGTATATGATTATATTAAATAGCTGTGAAGAAATGAATTTATGTATAAATAAATAATGGTTGTTTATTATTTGGGGATTGATGGATTGGAGATGTAAAATTTTCATAATACAATAATATATGAATATTTCTTTTTAGACATCAAATTGAGGGAATTTTTTAGAATGGATTGGAGACGGCCTAAGCCGATATTTATATTTTCCTGGTATCTTTATATCGCTACGGGTGGGTAGATATATCCGACTCTTTGTGTGAGCTTATTTATAGGTGCAGGTCCACCCGGGCCGCAACAGCCCGCCATCATCATGCCACACATTGGCCAGCCAGTATGCCGACGGCACATCAGAAACTGTGTCGACACCGGCACGAAGGATCCGTGCCGGCAAGACACGGGCACGACATAGATGAGATTTTATAGATAGAATGTTAATTGGTAGAGGGTCGGTCCGGATTAGAGCAGTCCCGAACCCCAGACCGGCTAAGCATTACAGGTGTCAATAAACTTGTCAATCCCAAAGAACACTTGTGCCGACACGATATGACACATGTTTTTTAAATTCGCTGGTTGTGAGTGGGGGTGGGCGGACATTTTTTTTGTCTTTTCGTATATTACAACTTTGTGTGTATTTTTTACCAAAATATTCTCAATGTTATGATTTGTGAATAAACCTAAATATAGATGTCCTTATCTCTATCTGCAATTGCCCTTATCTTCTTCTCAGTTTATCTATTCTACTATATAATAAGAAAAGTATACTTCACCGTGAATTTTTTTCTACCAAATATACTCTTATCTAACTTTGCTAAATAGGATTTGGAGGGGGAAGACCATTCCAGCCGAAAGTGATGCTTGAAATTTCAAATACATTGTTTGGTTAGCTTATAAGTGGTTGGACAAAAGACACTGAACAAAAATGTGCAGTTCCTGTCGGCTGTATTTGGAGGGGAAAAGATTATTCCTCACATTCAATTTTTTAGTTAGTAATGGCCGAAAAAGTAAATAATGTAGTAGTTAATCACAATTAATAATAGTTAATCACAATTAATAATAGTCAATCACAATTAATTACCAATTAATTGATATATATATATATATATAGTAATTAATATAGCTAGTATATATGCATTTATGCCACTGAAAAAAGAACAAATAATAATAGTATATTATTATTATGAAGGCCAAAAGTTATCCACATTAATTATTTTATACATGCATGTAAAATTATTTAGGAAGACCAAAAGTCACTTCTCGGTGAAGTCTACTATTAATCACAATTAATTACCAATTAATTGATATATAATAATTAATATAACTAGTATATAAGCACATATTTTATGCTATTGAAAAGAACAAATAATAATAGTATATTATTATTATGAATGCTAAAAGTCATCTATATTAATTATTTTATACATGCATGTAAAATTATTTAGGAAGACCAAACGTCACTTCTCGGTGAAGCCTAAATTTTGGCATTATATTATAGTATAGATTAATGTAATTAATAGTTTTTTAAGTTGATTTCTCAATTAATAGTAAATAATTAGATAAATAATCTTAAAAAAAAGGTATAGTAATTAATAGTACATAGTTGGAATTTAAAATATAAATTCTTAATTAGTTAGTAATTAATTTTGAGTTGATAAATTTTTAATTAGTTAGTAGTTAATTATCTTAATTTATTAAACTAATTATTTAATATATTAAATTGTTATGTGAATTAATCATAATTTACTATTATTATAAAATACTCTTCCATTTACCACTTTTCACTTTCCTATCCAAACCAAACACATTTGTCCCTACTAGGGAGACAAGGAAGTAAATGGATTCCTAACCTTCTTCAATCCTTGAAAGTCAAAATCTAAGTTTTCTCACACTTACGGTTTACCAAACATGCCCTTATCTATTTATCTATTCTACTATATAACTAGCATATGTGCACGTGCCTTGCATGTATTTTAACATTTCTTAATTAGTTTAGGAAGACCAAAGGGTAGTCTTCCTAATTACTAAGTTGTCCTTATTAAAATTAATGAACTATTTTTAATTAGTATAAGTATGTAAGGGTATTTTCGGAATTTAAAAGTTTCACCATCTAAGTTTTTCTATTATATAGTAGAATAGATAAGGAAAGTATACTTCAGCGGAATTTTTTTTCTTCCAAATATACCCTTATCTAACTTTGCTAATTAAAATTGTTCATTAAATTTAATAAGAATAGGTAATTACATAAAGAAAAAAATTATTTTGCTATTACGATTGATGCCTCTTGCTCTTCCCAAATAAAAATATAAATAATTAAAAAGAGATTAAAATACGTGCAAAGCAGTGCATATATGCTAGTATTTTTTTAATGAAAAATGTCCCGATGCATTGATTTGACATGGTCCCTTATACCTATCTATTCGGCTATCATATTCTCTCCCTTAACATTATCAGCACGACTACCGATGAGTTTCATACCACCAACGAGGAAGGAGGAGGAGTTATGAGTTTCATGCCACCAACGAGAAAGAATGAGGAGTTTCATGCCACCAACGAGAAAGAAGGAGTCCATTATAGATCGTAAAAGATATGATGCGATGACGGAAGATTGTAAAAGATCTCAAGGTCATAACGGAAGATAGTAATAGATTTAAAAGATATAACGCGAAGACGGAAGATTGTAAAAGATCTCATTCTCAAGATCGTAAAAAATTTAAAATATACGGCACGACACTACCAAAATAAGCCATATCAGCGACGAAATTAGCGACGCAAACTTAAAACGTCGTTAATATTTCCGGAATTAGCGGCTCCAAAAATAAGCGTCACAATACGTCGCTGATAGCGACAAACAGCGACATATTGCTACTACCTTTAGTGTAATAAAAACCAACGTCATTGATTGGTCGGAAAACGTCACCAGTTTTATTGGTTCAGCGACGTTTAGCGTCGCCTAGCTTATGGCGTCGCCGAATATTAAAGGAAAGTCGACGCTTTGCGACGTATTTACAGACGTCGCTAACTTGCTGCTAATAGGGTTTTCTCGGTTCGATTTTTCATTTCTCCCTCTTACCAATTTTTTTGTTCCTGCCCCTCTTCCCCCGACCTCGACGACAGCCCGACCCCCTTCCCTCCGGCGCCGCTCATCCTCCTCCTCCACCGCGAGCCCCTTCTCCTCCCTCCGGCGAGCCCCTTCTCCTCCTCCTCCACCGCGAGCCCCTTCTCCTCCTTCCCCGCGAGATCCTCCTCCTCCACCACCGCGAGATCCATCTCCTCCTCCTCCTCCACCGCGAGGCCCTTCTCCTCCTCCACCGCGAGATCCTCCTCTTCCACCACCGAACTTGTCCTCCTCCTCCTCCTCCACCACCGAACTTGTCCTCCTCCTCCTCCTCCACCACCGCGAGGAGACTGAAGGTAAACCCTAACCCTAATTGAGGTGTTTTTCGTGTCCAAAATGGACACGGAGACACATTACGACCATGTGTTCACTGATACAGTGTGTTCGTGAGGTTTTGGACACTTTGTGTCCATTTGTTGGACACGTGGCCACCCCCAAGCATGCATATATATGTATTTCATCTCTGTACACTTAATCCCCTACTTACACTTGTGTATTTTCGTATTAATTTGGATTTGTATATTGGGTTTGGGTTTCGATATAGTGTTTGATACATTGTTTCACCTTGCAACATTCCTACACTTAGAGACGTTTAGTGTAGAAGCATGGAATTTTACAACCAAGAAAGCCCATGCGCCAGACACTACATGCGCCAGAACTCGGACAGAACACTTCACAGCAAAGTCAATAAGTATAGACATTTGAAGAAGGACTTTTTATTTATATACAAAAGTCTATTACATGTCTAGAAAAGGTTGTACAAAGGAGAATTTCTACAAAGAAAAGATCCTAAGTCTACAGCCAGCGGCCACCATGCGCCTCCAGATAGGCGCAGCAGTCACCATACGCCGCCAGTTAGGCGCAGCAGATACCATGCGCCTCCAACCAGGCGCATCCTACCATCTCCTCAGCAGCTCAGTTATGTGCATCCAGCTCAGTTATGTGCATCCCTTCAGCAGCCCAGTTATGTGCCGCTCTTCCAGCCAGGCTCACCTGATAAGTGCTTCGACTAAATAAAGCATTTAACCCTCTGGCGAACCAAGGAAGAGAAGAGCACCGCAAATCTGTGGCCAGGGGAGGCTTCGAAAGAGCCTCCAAAGACCAAGGAAGACCGTAATCGAAATACGGCTAAAGGAGCAGCTTTCAACACAACCAGAGTGGGCGACACCCACTTTGAAGGAAGAAAGAACCTAGCACCGCCATTCCGATCTACGGCTCTTCCGGAAAAAACGGAGACGAGGCCCGAATATCCCTATCTTTGGATGCAACAGGCACCTTCCGCCTGCCTCAAAAGTCCTCGACTCCGTCTTTTGGATGTAACAGTCACATTCAAGTGCATCAACGACGACATGGCGTCTCATCTTCACCCTCGGGAACACTTCGTCAACAGAATGCACCCGAATACCCAAGTTCATGTTGGAGGTACGTGAGAGAGCGAGAAGCAAACCTTCTCTCCATGCCACTATTTATAGGCAGGGCAGATCAAACCCACGCGCCAAGTGGATGGCTCTCCGAATTCCGTGCAATGAACTCACATTAAATGGATGAACCAGACGCCTCAACTTCAGCCAAACGGCTATTTAAAAGCACTCGAGAAGCGAAACAGCTGCATCATTAAAGACGTGTCGGATGCGCCGGCTGGACAGCGCATCACACCCCTTCAAACACCAAGCGCCTCCCACAGATGCGTCCTGTATCGAGCGCATCACAGAGGATGCGCCCCCATACGTCCCCATACGCCTAGTGGAACGTCAACCAACGCGCCCACTCAGCTGTCCATCTAATGTCACCAACATTAAATGCTGAACTGACAGAGTTGGCAGCACGCCTCCCCAAGTCTGAACGGTTGACAGCTTCTACAGAAAACGAAGCGTCCACAACGTCAGCATCATCATGACTTTACCCCGACGGCTACTGCCACGTGGCCACCCAACCATCCGCATGCGCCTCAAAAGCCATGCGCCTCAGACCCTTCATTGATCCCTAAAGACAGAAGAAGAGTCTCCAGTTGAAGCTTTGCATGCGCCTCAAAAGCCATGCACCCCAGACTGATCTCTAATCCCAAAAGACAGAAGGAAAGTCGCTCGCATGCGCCTCAAAAGCCATGCGCCCAGAACGGTTCGTGACTCCTAAAGGTCACGAGCCAAAATCTCATTATGCGCCCAATCCAAGGCGCATCCCACCAAATCATCCCCCTATCAGATCCGAGATCTTCGAGCCATGAGTCGACGACACGTGTCCTTTGACTCAACTCATCCAAGATTTCAGCAACAGAAAGATCTTCTCCTCTGCTACGTGCCGGCTCACAACAGCAGTATGAAGAATTCAACCCCTCGAGTAGGGCGCATCATCCATGTGCCTCCATCAGCAATCTCCACGTGGCGTCCCCACGTACCGGCGCATCCTACATATGCGCGCATGGGCAGCCAACCTGCCCAGCTATAAATAGAGTGATCATTTCCTTCTTCCACACACACATATGGACAACGTACAGAATCCACAGCGAACATACAGAGAATTACCAGAGAGGCAGAGACAGACACTCAACGTCTTCTTCCTCTCGGCAAGCTCCAGCACCCAGAGCAATCTACACCTTCAGAGAACCGATAACCGTCGTCTGCCCGTCAACGGAGTCAACGCATTACCACTCGCTCCATTGGCACTAAGGACCCAGATTAAACAAAAGTGTACTCCTAGGACTACATCTAAGTCCTATATTGTAACACTATTCTGTTTGTGTTAAAGTTTTCAATCAAACAATTTTAATGGCAAACATTTAGTACACAACTAATTATTTTATCCTAGTTCGCAAGTGTACTTTTGGGTAATCTAGGTATATTAGTTTACCAATATCTCCAATGGCCGGAGATTTTAAGTATATGAACCAATTAGTCAACATCTATTTGTTGAAGTATGATACTCCATTCTTCGTAAGTTCTAGCTATATATGTCTCAAGATCCAATACTCAAAAATTCCAAGAAGAAGAAGAAGAAAAGAATGAAATGACATCGCTCAACACCCTATGACAACTCCATGAATAAAGTAGACGATCCTCCATACAAGTCTTCCTTCATCTATTGTCTTAAAGTGTGAGTTCTACAGTATGGTTCTCTTTGTAGAATTGTGTCTTATTTTAGACAACAAGGGTTTCCTATTTTTACAGGTAACATGGCAACATGTGTAAGGGAACATATAGGTGTGTGTTTGTGTTTGAAAGAGAGTGTCACAAGAGTAAGGCGTGAGCATGTGTTAGTATTTTGAGCTGTGAGAGTGTTTGTTCTATTGAGGTTAGTACCAACTGGAAAGTTAGGTTAAAAGAACCTGGGAACTATGGTGTGGTTGTATACATCATGTATATGTATGTGTGTGTCTAGTGGGACAAAGGGGAAGGGTTAACTAGTACCAGGTATTTGGAGAGGAGGGAGAGTTTAGACTAGTATATATAGACAAATATCCTAAAACTTGACTTATACAACTTAGAAATGGCTAGTTTGAGCAAGTTGGACTAGTTTAGCTTAGAGTTGACTCGGTTGGACTATACATAATATATAGACTAATATCCTAAAACTTGACTTATACAACTCAGCCTATATGAAATATTGTAGACACGGGTGATATACCGCCGCGATAATCTCTGACCACCGCATGCACAAATACGCGAAACAAAAGTTAGCAATGCGAAAAGAAGATGACCGATAATCTCTGACCATTTAACGTAAAATTTCATGTGTACATATACTGCGAAAAGTGTAGATCGCATGAACTGACAAACGAGAATTTGGGGATCAAAGTTGTAACAAGTAAAGTTGTGTTTTGGATATGTTCTATTCTTGTTAAGCTCTTTGTGCACAAAACAAGATATAACGAATGCAGAACATCTCTCGAGTTTACGACTCTTGTATGCTCTATACTTGAGTTACGAACTCGTTATTTGTTCTGTATTCTCTATTTATAGCTTGCTTTGTGAACAAAGAGCTTACAAGAGTTCTTTTTCCAAAGCACAACTTGACTTGTTCCAGCTTTGAGACCCTCATTTTCGTGCGTCATCAGTTCATGTCGGTCTTCACTTTCCCCAGTAACTACCTCCAATTAACTCTATCCCTCGGTTGAGCTACTATTTCAAAGCTTTGACACTTGCATATCATTCACTACCTTGATGTATCTATCTTACAGAATTATGGAGCTGAATTACTATCTGCGGAATCGTACTTGGATGTACAACCGTCATCCTGATGACATGTGTGGTGTGCGGGATGAATTCATAGAGGGTGTACACCAGTTCCTGCAGTTTGCCAAGGCGTTCCCTCAGTACATGGACGGTACCAAAATTAAGTGTCCGTGTGTGAGATATCGCAACTTGAAATATCATCCAGAAGTGGATGTCATGTATCATTTATACTCGAAGGATTTCATGCTGAATTACTATCAGTGGAGCGAGCATGGAGAACTTGTGTCTTTAGCATCGGAGTACGAGCCTTATGTGGATGTCCACAACAACGCTCCTTACGACGATGGGTTGGTGAACATGGTTTTCGACGCGGTCGGGTCTAGTTTCGATCCGGATGATCATGATGCACCTGAGGAGGCACCGAACCCCGATGCTGCACAGTTCATGGATTTGCTGGAGAATGCAATGACTCCATTATATTCTGGTTGTGAGGATCATTCACCGTTGGAGGTGGTTACAAGATTGTTGAGCATCAAGTCCGATTTTAACATGTCGCAAGATTGCTACAACCGTCTTATGGAGTTGCTTATAGAAATATTGTCTGAGAGTGCGAAGTTGCCTAAAGACTTCTACCGGTCTAAGAGGATGGTTAGATCGCTCTGGATGGAATACGAAAAAATCGATACATGTCGCAACGGGTACATGTTGTACTACAAAGACGACAAGGATGAAGACGCCTGCAGATTTTGTGGTGTCGATCGCTACAAGACATGTGGTAGAAGAAAGTCTGTCGGTGCCAGGAAGCCTACCTCTTCGATGCACTACTTGCTGTTGACGTCGCGGTTGCAGCGGTTGTTTATGGTGAAGGAAACTGCAGAAAACATGAGTTGACATAAGCGGAAACATACCGAAGGAGTGTTGGATCACCCATCTGATGGAGAAGCATGGAAGCACTTTGATCGAGAGTATCCAGATTTTGCTTCTGATCTGCATAATGTCAGATTGGATCTCTGCTCCGACGGTTTTACCCCATTCGGACTTTCGGGATCCCAGTATTCGTGTTGGCCTGTGATCGTCACCCCATACAATCTACCGTCTTAGATGTGCATGAAGACTCCGTATATGTTTCTCACCGTTATTATTCCAGGTTCGAACAATCCGAAACGGAACATCGATGTGTATTTACAGTCGTTGATTGATGAGTTGAATCAGCTGTGGGAAGTAGGTTCCAACACGTACGATGTATCTAGAAAACAAAATTTCCAGATGCGGGCAGCACTTATGTGGACCATCAACGACTTTTCGGCCTATGGAATGTTATCTGGATGGAGCACGCATGGTCGTCTTTCATGTCCGTATTGCATGGACAGCACTAAGGCTTTCCGTTTGAAACACGGAGGCAAACCATGCTTCTTCGATTGTCATCGACAATTCCTGCCGAAGGATCATCTGTACCGGAGGAACAGGAATACTTTTCGTGCTGGCGTTGTGGAGAAGGCTAATCCCCCGCCAAGTGAAGAACAGTTTGGCAACTCTAGAGGGGGGTGAATAGAGTTTATATAGAAAAATAGCCAATTAAAAATAACTCTTTCACCAACAATCAATAATCAGAGTAAAGTGCGGAAAATAAATAAAGAGCAAAAGAGCATACGCAAACACAGCGATTTTAACCTGGTTTCCCTCGTGGAGGACTAGTCCAGGCCTGAGAACTCTAGCTCAGGATTAAATCCACTATTTGTGAAATAGTAGTTTACAACCCGTGCCTTTTCTTCAGAAGAGCACGTCAACTTCTAACAGAGGATCGCAGTGGCGATTTGCTTGGAATTGTCCAAGCGACTTCTTCAACTCTTGCACAAGAATCCTAACTGAGAGATGCTGAGCACTCGAGACTTAGGAGGCTTGTGGCTAGTAGATGGGAAGGGTATGGCTTATTGAGCTTATAAGAGAGAAGAGAAGAGAAGATTGAGTGGTTTGAAATGAGAGAATTCATGCCCTATTTATAGTGTTTTTATAGGCAGAATTCGGCCAGAATTCGGGTAGGAAAATTCAAAAATTTGGCCGTTGGACAGCTAGCAACCAGCTATCCCTAAAATTAGGGTTCCTGATTTCTAGGGGACAGAGTTCGGCCCGAACTCTGTGTGGAGGCAGAGTTCGGCCTGAACTCTGTCTCCAGAGCACAGAGTGGTTCTAAGGGGACCAGTGGGCAGTTTTTGGTTCAGTGGAGCTTGGGATTTTGGGTAGGTTATAGACTAAGTTCCAAGAGCTCAGCAAGACTCAGAGTACATAAATCTAGACTCAATGAAATCATAAAATACAGACTCCAGAACACACTGAGAGCCGGAGACTGAGCTGTCATCTGTCTTGAATTGAATGCAGTCGTCGTGTGTCGTATTGAATTAATACAAATATTATTTGGTCAATGTAGTCAATATTTGGTTGACTGTGACTTTGTGTCAACAATCTCCCCCATATTGATAATTGACAAAATAATATATGTATATTTCAATATTCATACCTGGACACAGTTGATTGTAACATAGTTCCATAGCTCCCCCATACACGATGCCTGAGCTAAGAGAAAATAGCTCCCCCGTAAACCATGAACGGTGTCGAGCTAGAAGCTATAGCTCTCCCCCTTACAAAATGCATAGTACCTGTGATCTGATAGATAATATTTTCCAGAGCAAGAAGTACAGATATACACAGATATACGAATGCATAGAACCAGTATGATATCTAATATCTCCCAAAAGCAAAACAATAAAAATATACATTATTTCTCCCCCTTTTGGCAGTTAGCAATATAAAGAAGCAATGAATATTAATGCAACCACACCAAGCAGAGAAGAAACAGAAAAATACTAAGCAAAATAAGTCACTGACATAGAATGATAATAAAGACAGATAATGTCATCCACCAAACCAAGTGGCCAACTCATAAACAGAGTACATAAAACCAGCTACATAAATCCATAAGAAACTAAATAACTGAAATCAAAAGTAACTAAGATCATCAGCAGTAGCAGCAGCAGCAGATAGTAGCCAATCTCCATCATGGAGCACGAGAAGGTCCAGGAGAGTTGGAACGTCTGGGATCCACAAGAGCAGCACTTGGATCTAGGTAACGCAAGACCCATGGATCATCAATGCGATATCCCTCATGATCGGGATCCCGCTGCATGGGAGTGGGCAAAGTAGGATGATAGGACATGGAGTACCGAATATCATGCAACGAGTTGCAGAGTGCACTCATATGCAGGGTAGTGCGGTAGTCCATCTGAGCCCACCGATCAGCCTCTAAGTAAAAACGATCCTGGAGCATGGTCTGGATGGAGTCAAGAGTGGCAGGTGGAGGAGGTGCATCCTGACCAAGAGGAGGGGCGTCAGGCTCCTCATCATCAGAATGCTCAGAAACATCAGGAGAGGCGACAACTGTGTGAGTATGTCGTGCCTTGGACAGAAAGACAGGAGCAGGCAAGAACGGACAGATATCAAGTGGTATATTAAATGCACGAAAGATCATAGGAAGGAACAGAGGATAAACCAGAGGTCGTGGTTTCTTCCTACAGTGAATCATCCAGTCCATCATTGTACGTGGAAGATTGAAAGAAATTCCAAAGTGAAGATGATAAAGAGCGGATATTTCAAGATAAGTGATGTCATCATGGGAACCTGTTTTGGGTAGAATGGTGTTAGAAATTATCCAATGAAGGTCAGAAAAATAAGGGTTGAGATATTTAGCCGTGAGCTTGCGAGGACGTGTATATGGAGAACACAAATCGTCCTTGAAGCTCTCAAGGGAAATTCCGTTGGGAAAACGGAACGAGCGAGCGTCAACTAGCTTTTCCCAAGAATTGGGCTCTTGAAGATCAAGATATTCAGCTAAGTCAAAGTCATCAAAAGAAATATTGATTCCTGCAACGCGGGAATAAATATGGAGATCATCAAAGGTCATGTTGCAGTAGAACATTTGGACAGCATGACGATAGATGGCAGAAGTGGAGGTGACAAGCTCATCAAAGTAGAGGTCATGAAACAAAGAATCATATTGAGAAAAGATAGAAAAATTAATAGGATGTCCTGCGAATACCTGACGATTCCGATAGTCACTAAACCAGTTGTTTGAGGCTTCTAGTGAAACAAACAATCGGTTGTCATAGGTAGAATGGTTTCGAGGACGAGATGGGTTGAACAACGGATGAGGTGGTTGAAGTTGTTCAATGATTTGTTCATTCGTCGGAGGAGTATCCGAAGATGAAACACTCTCAGTTCGAATTCTCTTCCCACGATTGAACAAGCGAGGAGCCATAAAAACAATTGATAGAGTGACGTATAGAAGACAAGAATGATACCTCAAAGTAATACCAAACAGTGGAAGAGAATGATGAGAAACCCTTTTCCCTTGATTTTGAGGAGCAATGGAGCACTCTAGATCAAAAACTAGGGATAGGGTTTGAAGGAAGGAGTTTGGAGAGGTGAAGAAGGAGGTAATATGGGAGGAAAGAGAAGGAATCCCGACATAAAGTAGGGCTTTATCTTTGGTCGGGTAGAATAGTGACCATCGGATTAGAAAAGATCCAACGGCGGAGCCAGATCCCGATTCTGGAACCTAGGGACCGAACTCGGCCCGAACTCTGTTAGGGACAGAGTTCGGCCCGAGTTCTGGATTAGTGGTCCAGAACAAAAGTCAGGCTGAAAAATGATTAAGTGTTGAACAAAAAGAGATACAATTTTGAGAAACCCAATAAAGTACATAGAGAGATTCACAAAGGTCAGAATGAACTTTAGGAAGATCAATTTGGCAATAATAAATCGTAACAAACCATATAATAAACAAGGAAATATATTGTAATTCAGTATTTCAAATTTGCCATGGGTTAGCTGCAGGGGCCGGATCCCAGCTAGCGGTAGTCCAGAGGACTAGTGCACCGTGTCGCTTAGGCTTTTACGCCTTTTTGTCAGAAGGACCCTTTCGGCTTGTACCCATAATAAATTTATCATAAAAGAATCAAAATATACTCGATATTTACGCAGGTAAGTCTCAACTCATAACTGCTTCATCCAAAATTCCGAGTTCACGACAAAGATAATTGAAGCGCTCTTCGGATAATGGCTTAGTAAAGAAATCTGCTAGCTGATGATCAGTGTCAATAAATTCTAAGTTAATCGTGCCATTTTGCTGATGATCACGCAAAAAGTGGTGTCTGATCTCAATGTGTTTAGTGCGTGAGTGGCAGACAGGGTTCTTAGTCAAATTGATGGCACTAGTATTGTCACAGAATATAGGAATATGCATGAAAGATAACTTATAGTGTAATATTCCTATTTTGGAGTACGTATTTGACCGTATTATTTTATTTGGAGGATTTTAATTTTTGGGGTATTTTTGAAATTTTTATTATTTTCTTGGAGGCAAATTTATCCTCATTATTATTATTATTATTTATTTTCTTGTTCCTAAACTACCCTCCTAAAATATCTACTCCCCCTCACATCACCCCTCACATCACTCACCCACTCCCTCTCTCCTCCCTCACCTTTCCCTCTCTCTCTCCCGAAATCTCCCCTCTCTCTTCCCTGGACCAGCCCCCTTCCCTTTTCTTTTCCCTCAGCTCTCTCTCTCTAGCTCACTCCCTTCCCTCTCCCTCTCGATCTCCCCCTCCTCTCCCACTCTTCCCCGGCCAGCTCCGGCCACCTCCACCACCATCATCGTCGTCTCCGCCATCCACCGCCCCCACCACGACTTCCAGCCACCGTCACCACCACCACTGCCCCCTACTCCTCCGGCCGCCCTCGGTGCCACCTATGGCCGCCACCGCCATCTCCTCCACCACCATCACTTCCAGCGCCGCCACCACCATCACTTCAGCCACCACCGCCATGGCGACCACCCCCATCGTCGCCGTCGCCTCCCTCGCCACCACCGCCTCCATCTCTGGCCTCCACCGCCGCTGCCGGCTCCACCATCTTCCCCTCGTCCTTCTCCTTCCCGGCCCGATCTCCGGCGAACAGCCCCCGTGGCCGCCATCCACAGCCACCGGCGCCACCACCGTCTCCTTCTCCATCCTCCCTCTGCCGCGAGCCCCCTGCCGCCGCCGTCGACCCCAGCTCCGACGCCGGTGAGCCTCTCCTCCGCCCCTCTCCTTTCCTTTCTCCGGTGGTTAGCTCCTCCGTCACGAGCGCTGTACCGGCCTCGAGCGGCGGGACGCCCTTGGGCCCCGCGCTACTCGAGCAGCGTGCAGCCTCGGGTTTCACGCTGTCCTTGGGTCGTGTGCCTTGGGTTGCGTGCAGCCTTGAATGGTGCGCTGCCCCGTGCACTGTGCTGCCTCGAGCAGTGCAGCCTTGATTCGTGTGTTTCCTTGTTCCTCGTGCTTCTCGGGATGTGTGCGTCTCGATTTATGTGCCGCCTCGATTTTCGTGCCTCGGCCTTTGTGCCTATCTTGTGACCCGTGTCATCTCGGTTTGCGTGCACACATCGATTTGCGTGTCGCATTGGTATGTGTGCCACCTTGGACTTTGTGCTATCTCGGTTTGCGTGCACGTACGGATTTACGTGCCGCCTTGGTTTGTGTATTACTTTGGACTCCGCACCGCATCGATTTGCGTGCACACATCGATTTGTGTGCCGTATCGATTTACGTGCTCCTTGGACTTTGGGTCGTCTCGATTTACGTGCTCGCCTCGATTTACGTGTCGCGTAATTCGTGCGCCGTTTCGATATTCGTGATTTCTCGATCTACGTGCATGTCTCGATTTACGTGCACGTTCTTCCCTGTTCGTCTTGATATTCGTGTTCTCTCGATTCTCGTACGCGTCTCGATATACGTGCGCGTCTCGATTTGCGTGCCCGTATCGATCCGCGTACCTCGGTTTCCGTGCCAGATCCCTGCACTGCTTGCGGGACCCACACGGTATAGCCTTCTGCCATCACCTGTGATTTCTCCTATTATTTTATTGTTTGGTGCTAATGATTGTTTATTGTATGTTCTGAGGATCTCGATTGGCGTGCCACCTTGGATCGCGACTGCCGAAGACTTGCTTACCTAGCCGAGCCCTCTAGGCAAGTATCCCTTGCTCATTGACGGCTCTTGCCATCTCTCCTGTATTTTATTGCATTTAATTTATTGTAAATATATAATCATGATTAGTGTAGCTTAGCAGTAGAACTGCCATGGTAACTTAGGATAGTTTGGCCCGATACCGGGATGGACCGTATCGGACAACTCGGATGGGTCATCCACACCTCCGAGGACACGAGCACGACTCACATGTATGGATTGTCCCCATATGCCCCGTGTCCGACTCGCGGTCGGGTAGCGGCTTTGGCTGACCTTACTTGAGGCTGTGATTGATTGTGCGTGGGTTAGATTTATGGACATGTGTTGTAGTGCGCCCTGCGAGGCGGTTGTTTTATATTATGCATGTTGGCTTGGCGCCCAGTACGCATTGTAGCGCTGCTGGAAGTCGGGACTTAGTGGTCTCGGGTTCGATTGGTTTCCAGTACGCATCGTAGTGCTGCTGGAGGCCGAGACCTAGTGTTCTCGGCTATCGACTTGTTTCCAGTACGCATCGTAGTGCTACTGGTAGCTGAGACTTAGTGTTCTCAGCCTGCGAGCCTGCGACTGTGATTCTGCGGCGGGTTGCGCCGAGTGGTTTTAGCCCCAATTTGCTGGGAGCTCCCGTCCAGGATACAGAGGAGACTCTGCCGGATTTTTCCAGAATTCCCGATCGGGAATTTGGTTCGAAGGATTGGGCAGAACCCTTCCTTTGGTTTGCTGGACTGGGCTCGTACATGTCTTGGTATAGTATACTTGATCCCATTGTCTTCCAGGTAGACTCCCGACTAGATTAGTCGCCTAGCGTCTTGACATGTCTTGTCCGTCGGATAGCGTAAGGAGAACGGTTCCACTCGGGAGACGGTCTGCAACCCTGGTCCTTGTTTGGTTTAAGGGTTGTGGATTTTCTCCAGAGCGGTCCATGTAATCCTTGCCACTTCCGGCGGCATTTATTACCGGACTCTTGTCCCCTGACCCTTCATCCTAGGGGTTGTCCTCGTCTGTCAGATAGAGCTGACAGTTGTCCTATGTATT
The DNA here is from genome assembly GCA_029216955.1 of Iris pallida. Taxonomy (NCBI): domain Eukaryota; kingdom Viridiplantae; phylum Streptophyta; class Magnoliopsida; order Asparagales; family Iridaceae; genus Iris; species Iris pallida. Next base: position 165,213 of record JANAVB010044820.1, read on the forward strand.
AGGAATTGTGACTCGTGAATATGACTGAGGATTGAGTATTATGGAGAGTACGATCTTGGGATATTGACTGGGTGGATCTATGTGGATTCTTGGATTTTGGTGATTTCGAATATTTCGTGGAACGAGGAGAATATCGAGGGTATTATTATATGATTTTTTACTCGACTTCCCAACGCCCAAAACCTGGTACCTTTGTGTATTCCGGTAGTTGGGGAACCTGGTTGATTGCTGTGTCTTGGTAGTTGAGGGGCTTGTTTTCTAGTGGCTTGTGATCATTGACTTGGAGGATTCTTGTGAGTCAGAGGGCCTAGCATTGTTAGGGAAATGAGCTTGGTACTTGGTGGTTGTCTTTATTGACGTGATATTCACTCCATCATGGATGGGAGACTCTTACTAGATTGATCTGGTGGATGGACCGACTTGATGATTTGAGGTGTAGGTTCCCATGTGTACTTGACATGCTATTATAGTAGAGATCGTGATCTTGTACCCGACTCGATATCCATGTCACGATTTGGGCATGTGACTTCTTGTGACTGATAGGTTTGACCTTGTTCCTGGTGTTACACGATGACCTGGACCTGACTTGATTCCTGGTAGTGGCCCGTGGTGGTGCACTCCTGACTAGCACTCTGGACATGACGAGTAAACCTGACATGTATATCTTGATTCCTGATAGTGGCCCGTGGTGGCGCACTCCTGACTAGTACTCTTGACATGGCATGTTTACTCTTGATGGCTGTTGCGACAGCCAGTCCTGACTTGCTAGGTATGACCTTGTCTTGACACCGTGGTTGATTTTTCTTGATTGTGCTTGTATAAACCACCAGTCCAGTCTTGTCTTGCATCATGTCTAGGACATGGATCCCTGAGTACCACGGTCAGGGATCCATAATGAAACTAACTAGGCTAATAACTAGATTAATCATGTAGTTCATGGGGACTTCCCAGTGACCTGTTGCTTGTCTGGCCCTGGCCCTATGTATCTATATATATACTAGGGATTTGTTGCTATCCGTCGAGATGAGCGCATTCCCAGCCCTCCGTCGAGTGTGGCACTTCTTTAGGGCACATGTATCTTACTGCAGTGTGCCTGCTATATCTATCTTTTTCTTTTGTTGGGGCCATTCGGGTAGTAGCAAGCAGGAGCTGGACTTTGAAGTCTCATTGCATCTTGTTAGTAATTAGGTCTGTGATAACCCTAGTTAGCTAATAATAGCAAGCCGTAGGCATTGTGTGGCCGCTTGTCCTTCTGTGTTGTTTGGCTTGTTGCCTGCTAGCCAGCTGATATTGATTTCCAGCTGGCAATGCAGGTGTTAGTGGATGCTAGGAAGATTGTGATTGTGTTAGCTTCACTATACTTGTGGATTGTTATCGTGCGTTGGTACCGCACGATCCCTTACCTTTATTTACTGTTTTTATATGTTATTCTTGTCATATTTTATCCTGCTGGTTTTCTTCGCCCGTCCTTGAGCCTTCCTTTCTGGTACTTGCTGCGGTTGGCCTGACCAACCCTGGATTGTTCCCAGATTCTCAGTTACCGACCCTGTGGATCTTCCAGACTTGACTTGGAGGGTGTGCTTCAGTTTCAGACCATGCTAGGAACGGTGGGAAGGTATACCTGTCTACATTATTATCCTGTACTGTAGATTCCAGATTTCATATGAGTATTTCCTGTTTTTCATATGATTATCTCTCTTGCTAATATTTTGTAGTTATTACCTGTGGACATGAGATCGGATTTAGGCCATAGATTGATTGCATGCTAGGATACCCAGTTGGACTTGACAGCCGTCATCGTCGTATAGCGTATTCGTACCTTATACGGCGTAGCTGGCCGTGCACGTCCCCGTATTCCGGAACTGGGGCGTGACATGGTTTTAGTGGTGGCCCATGCGGGTCTCGTTTTGAGATTTTGTTGGGTATCACATGATTATTGATCTCATTCCACTATTTCTTGGTATTCCCACTTGTTACACTTGTCCTTCGCTCCCTTGAACTTGTGAACTGGTCCCCATCTCTACCTGGACCTATCTTGCATTGTCCTGTCTTATTCGTTGTCATCTACCATTATTCCTTGTTTTGAGAGGCATGGTCCTGTAGTTGGTCATGTCGATCACTTTATCAGGTAAGACGATGTCTGGTCTTATCTTTGGGTTACTATATTATTTATCTTGGGTTCTGGACTCTCTACCGGTGTTTCGCCTTGTTTGATTTCCTGTTATTCCTTTCGTGCGTTGACTTTGTGTTGACTTAGTCTTATTATCGCCCTCTTCGAGCGTTGGCTTGATCGCTGCAGAATGAAGATTTCACCAGGACTCTGAGATGGGATGTTTCAGCATTTGTGGAGTATCCAGTGGATTTTCTTGTATCATTTCAGCTCCCTTGATTCCGGACAATTCCACAATCATGATTGTTTCCTTCAGATATTATTTTGGATTATATACATATATTCTCTATAGAATATGTTTTGGCATAGATTTCTGGTTTTGGAGTTTCCTAGGAAACTATTTTGTGATTATTAGTGAAACTGTTTTTGGATGCATATTACGATTTGACATGGATTATGAGTTATTATTTTGTAGAATTATTATGTTATATTGGTTAGATATTTTCTGATTTTAGTGACTTGGACATTTGAGTTGTAGATTTGATTTATTTTGGGTATTTGTCAAGAGTGACTGGATGACCCTAGTTTACATTGACGGCGAGGTAACGAAAGTTGCAGCCGCTCGATTATAGTGCCCTGGTGCATCTTTTGCAGCCATTCCGGATGGCGTGGCAGGGATGATCATGACACACTTTTTCGGATATTCGGAAACTACGGTCGTCGGTTTGAGACAAGTATCCTTTATTTTATGATTTTGTTGATTTTGTTGATTTCCGTGTAGTGGGGATTTTAGGTTTTGGTATTGTTTTCGGTGCTTTGTACTTGTTTTGATTTATGGAGTTATTTCGTGCATGTGAGATTTTGACCTTCGAGATTCCTTGGTATTTTGGATTTACCCTGAGAGTTGACTTGTGTAGCTAGACATTGTTTTCTTGATGTTTTCACAGTAGGATTTTGTTCATTTCTTGTTATCTTACTTGATTTCTGTAAGGTGGGTAGAGTTTTTCATGGTAGATATAAATGTACTAGTTTTGAAAACCCTATTTTGATAATTTTGAAATTTCGAGGACGAAATTTTTGTAAGGTGGGTAGGATGTAATATTCCTATTTTGGAGTACGTATTTGACCGTATTATTTTATTTGGAGGATTTTAATTTTTGGGGTATTTTTGAAATTTTTATTATTTTCTTGGAGGCAAATTTATCCTCATTATTATTATTATTATTTATTTTTTTGTTCCTAAACTACCCTCCTAAAATATCTACTCCCCCTCACAACACCCCTCACATCACTCACCCACTCCCTCTCTCCTCCCTCACCTTTCCCTCTCTCTCTCCCGAAATCTCCCCTCTCTCTTCCCTGGACCAGCCCCCTTCCCTTTTCTTTTCCCTCAGCTCTCTCTCTCTAGCTCACTCCCTTCCCTCTCCCTCTCGATCTCCCCCTCCTCTCCCACTCTTCCCCGGCCAGCTCCGGCCACCTCCACCACCATCATCGTCGTCTCCGCCATCCACCGCCCCCACCACGACTTCCAGCCACCGTCACCACCACCACTGCCCCCTACTCCTCCGGCCGCCCTCGGCGCCACCTATGGCCGCCACCGCCATCTCCTCCACCACCATCACTTCCAGCGCCGCCACCACCATCACTTCAGCCACCACCGCCATGGCGACCACCCCCATCGTCGCCGTCGCCTCCCTCGCCACCACCGCCTCCATCTCTGGCCTCCACCGCCGCTGCCGGCTCCACCATCTTCCCCTCGTCCTTCTCCTCCCCGGCCCGATCTCCGGCGAACAGCCCCCGTGGCCGCCATCCACAGCCACCGGCGCCACCACCGTCTCCTTCTCCATCCTCCCTCTGCCGCGAGCCCCCTGCCGCCGCCGTCGACCCCAGCTCCGACGCCGGTGAGCCTCTCCTCCGCCCCTCTCCTTTCCTTTCTCCGGTGGTTAGCTCCTCCGTCACGAGCGCTGTGCCGGCCTCGAGCGGCGGGACGCCCTTGGGCCCCGCGCTACTCGAGCAGCGTGCAGCCTCGGGTTTCACGCTGTCCTTGGGTCGTGTGCCTTGGGTTGCGTGCAGCCTTGAATGGTGCGCTGCCCCGTGCACTGTGCTGCCTCGAGCAGCGCAGCCTTGATTCGTGTGTTTCCTTGTTCCTCGTGCTTCTCGGGATATGTGCGTCTCGATTTATGTGCCGCCTCGATTTTTGTGCCTCGGCCTTTGTGCCTATCTTGTGACCCGTGTCGTCTCGGTTTGCGTGCACACATCGATTTGCGTGTCGCATTGGTATGTGTGCCACCTTGGACTTTGTGCTATCTCGGTTTGCGTGCACGTACGGATTTACGTGCCGCCTTGGTTTGTGTATCACTTTGGACTCCGCACCGCATCGATTTGCGTGCACACATCGATTTGTGTGCCGTATCGATTTACGTGCTCCTTGGACTTTGGGTCGTCTCGATTTACGTGCTCGCCTCGATTTGCGTGTCGCGTAATTCGTGCGCCGTTTCGATATTCGTGATTTCTCGATCTACGTGCATGTCTCGATTTACGTGCACGTTCTTCCCTGTTCGTCTTGATATTCGTGTTCTCTCGATTCTCGTACGCGTCTCGATATACGTGCGCGTCTCGATTTGCGTGCCCGTATCGATCCGCGTACCTCGGTTTCCGTGCCAGATCCCTGCACTGCTTGCGGGACCCACACGGTATAGCCTCCTGCCATCACCTGTGATTTCTCCTATTATTTTATTGTTTGGTGCTAATGATTGTTTATTGTATGTTCTGAGGATCTCGATTGGCGTGCCACCTTGGATCGCGACTGCCGAAGACTTGCTTACCTAGCCGAGCCCTCTAGGCAAGTATCCCTTGCTCATTGACGGCTCTTGCCATCTCTCCTGTATTTTATTGCATTTAATTTATTGTAAATATATAATCATGATTAGTGTAGCTTAGCAGTAGAACTGCCATGGTAACTTAGGATAGTTTGGCCCGATACCGGGATGGACCGTATCGGACAACTCGGATGGGTCATCCACACCTCCGAGGACACGAGCACGACTCACATGTATGGATTGTCCCCATATGCCCCGTGTCCGACTCGCGGTCGGGTAGCGGCTTTGGCTGACCTTACTTGAGGCTGTAATTGATTGTGCGTGGGTTAGATTTATGGACATGTGTTGTAGTGCGCCCTGCGAGGCGGTTGTTTTATATTATGCATGTTGGCTTGGCGCCCAGTACGCATTGTAGCACTGCTGGAAGTCGGGACTTAGTGGTCTCGGGTTCGATTGGTTTCCAGTACGCATCGTAGTGCTGCTGGAGGCCGAGACCTAGTGTTCTCGGCTATCGACTTGTTTCCAGTACGCATCGTAGTGCTACTGGTAGCTGAGACTTAGTGTTCTCAGCCTGCGAGCCTGCGACTGTGATTCTGCGGCGGGTTGCGCCGAGTGGTTTTAGCCCCAATTTGCTGGGAGCTCCCGTCCAGGATACAGAGGAGACTCTGTCGGATTTTTCCAGAATTCCCGATCGGGAATTTGGTTCGAAGGATTGGGCAGAACCCTTCCTTTGGTTTGCTGGACTGGGCTCGTACATGTCTTGGTATAGTATACTTGATCCCATTGCCTTCCAGGTAGACTCCCGACTAGATTAGTCGCCTAGCGTCTTGACATGTCTTGTCCGTCGGATAGCGTAAGGAGAACGGTTCCACTCGGGAGACGGTCTGCAACCCTGGTCCTTGTTTGGTTTAAGGGTTGTGGATTTTCTCCAGAGCGGTCCATGTAATCCTTGCCACTTCCGGCGGCATTTATTACCGGACTCTTGTCCCCTGACCCTTCATCCTAGGGGTTGTCCTCGTCTGTCAGATAGAGCTGACAGTTGTCCTATGTATTGGGAATTGTGACTCGTGAATATGACTGAGGATTGAGTATTATGGAGAGTACGATCTTGGGATATTGACTGGGTGGATCTATGTGGATTCTTGGATTTTGGTGATTTCGAATATTTCGTGGAACGAGGAGAATATCGAGGGTATTATTATATAATTTTTTACTCGACTTCCCAACGCCCAAAACCTGGTACCTTTGTGTATTCCGGTAGTTGGGGAACCTGGTTGATTGCTGTGTCTTGGTAGTTGAGGGGCTTGTTTTCTAGTGGCTTGTGATCATTGACTTGGAGGATTCTTGTGAGTCAGAGGGCCTAGCATTGTTAGGGAAATGAGCTTGGTACTTGGTGGTTGTCTTTATTGACGTGATATTCACTCCATCATGGATGGGAGACTCTTACTAGATTGATCTGGTGGATGGACCGACTTGATGATTTGAGGTGTAGGTTCCCATGTGTACTTGACATGCTATTATAGTAGAGATCGTGATCTTGTACCCGACTCGATATCCATGTCACGATTTGGGCATGTGACTTCTTGTGACTGATAGGTTTGACCTTGTTCCTGGTGTTACACGATGACCTGGACCTGACTTGATTCCTGGTAGTGGCCCGTGGTGGTGCACTCCTGACTAGCACTCTGGACATGACGAGTAAACCTGACATGTATATCTTGATTCCTGATAGTGGCCCGTGGTGGCGCACTCCTGACTAGTACTCTTGACATGGCATGTTTACTCTTGATGGCTGTTGCGACAGCCAGTCCTGACTTGCTAGGTATGACCTTGTCTTGACACCGTGGTTGATTTTTCTTGATTGTGCTTGTATAAACCACCAGTCCAGTCTTGTCTTGCATCATGTCTAGGACATGGATCCCTGAGTACCACGGTCAGGGATCCATAATGAAACTAACTAGGCTAATAACTAGATTAATCATGTAGTTCATGGGGACTTCCCAGTGACCTGTTGCTTGTCTGGCCCTGGCCCTATGTATCTATATATATACTAGGGATTTGTTGCTATCCGTCGAGATGAGCGCATTCCCAGCCCTCCGTCGAGTGTGGCACTTCTTTAGGGCACATGTATCTTACTGCAGTGTGCCTGCTATATCTATCTTTTTCTTTTGTTGGGGCCATTCGGGTAGTAGCAAGCAGGAGCTGGACTTTGAAGTCTCATTGCATCTTGTTAGTAATTAGGTCTGTGATAACCCTAGTTAGCTAATAATAGCAAGCCGTAGGCATTGTGTGGCCGCTTGTCCTTCTGTGTTGTTTGGCTTGTTGCCTGCTAGCCAGCTGATATTGATTTCCAGCTGGTAATGCAGGTGTTAGTGGATGCTAGGAAGATTGTGATTGTGTTAGCTTCACTATACTTGTGGATTGTTATCGTGCGTTGGTACCGCACGATCCCTTACCTTTATTTACTGTTTTTATATGTTATTCTTGTCATATTTTATCCTGCTGGTTTTCTTCGCCCGTCCTTGAGCCTTCCTTTCTGGTACTTGCTGCGGTTGGCCTGACCAACCCTGGATTGTTCCCAGATTCTCAGTTACCGACCCTGTGGATCTTCCAGACTTGACTTGGAGGGTGTGCTTCAGTTTCAGACCATGCTAGGAACGGTGGGAAGGTATACCTGTCTACATTATTATCCTGTACTGTAGATTCCAGATTTCATATGAGTATTTCCTGTTTTTCATATGATTATCTCTCTTGCTAATATTTTGTAGTTATTACCTGTGGACATGAGATCGGATTTAGGCCATAGATTGATTGCATGCTAGGATACCCAGTTGGACTTGACAGCCGTCATCGTCGTATAGCGTATTCGTACCTTATACGGCGTAGCTGGCCGTGCACGTCCCCGTATTCCGGAACTGGGGCGTGACATATAGTCTTCAAGGGTTTGCTTCATCCACAGAATTTGTGCACAACAACGCCCAGCTGCTATGTATTCAGCTTCTGTTGTGGATAGTGCGACAGAGTTCTGCTTCTTGCTAAACCATGAGACTAAAGCCTTTCCTAACAAATGACACGTGCCGCTCGTACTTTTACGGTCGACCTTGCATCCAGCAAAGTCAGCATCAGAGTAATCGATGAGGTCAAATGATGTTGACTTGGGATACCATAGGCCCACTGTAACCGTACCCTTAAGGTATCGAAAGATACGCTTAACCGCGGTCATGTGAGATTCCTTAGGATTTGCTTGATATCTAGCACATAGGCAAACACTAAACATGATATCGGGGCGACTAGCAGTTAAATAAAGTAAGCTGCCTATCATACCTCGATACTTACGTTGATCAACGGGTTTGCCGCTCTCATCTGGTTCGAGTTTGGTTGAAGTAGCCATTGGCGTGCTAATTTGTTTGACGTTGTCAAGGTCGAACTTCTTCAGCATGTCCTTGGTATACTTCGATTGACAGATGAAAGTTCCATTTGCCAGTTGCTTTACTTGCAGGCCAAGAAAGTAGTTGAGCTCTCCCATCATGCTCATCTCAAATTCTGTCTGCATACACTTGGCAAATTCTTGACAAAGAGTTTCATCAGTAGACCCAAAAATAATATCATCAACATAAATTTGAATCAACAGAATAGTGTCTTTAAAAGATTTTATAAACAGTGTAGTGTCAATTTTCCCTTTTGAAAAACCTTTCTCAAGTAAGAAGCTACTTAGCCTTTCATACCAAGCTCTGGGGGATTGCTTGAGGCCATAAAGTGCTTTCTTTAGCTTGAACACGTGGTCGGGAAATTTGTGATTTTCAAAGCCAGGAGGTTGTTTCACATAAACTTCCTCCTTAATAAAACCATTCAGAAAAGCACTTTTCACATCCATTTGAAATAATTTAAAGTTTTGAAAATTAGCAAAAGCACAAAGCATCCGAATGGATTCTAGTCTAGCAACAGGAGCATACGTCTCATCGTAGTCGATACCTTCCTCTTGGTTGTATCCTTGAGCTACTAGACGAGCTTTGTTACGTGTGACTGAACCATCTTCATTTACTTTGTTTCTAAAAACCCATTTAGTACCAATTATAGAGTGATTAACCGGTCTAGGAACGAGTTCCCATACTTGGCTTCTCTCGAATTGGTTGAGTTCTTCTTGCATAGCAGAAATCCAAAATTCATCATTAAAAGCTTCAGAAATGTTTTTAGGCTCTACTTGTGAAATGAAGGCAGTGCTAGCAACAGAGTCTCTTAGTGATGATCTAGTAGTTACTCCACGTGAAACTTCTCCTATAACTAAATTTTCTGGATGAGAAGGTTTGAAAGAGAATTTCTTAGGCAAACCCTCCAGAGAATTAGTTTCGGTTGAAGTATTCATTGGAGTAGAAGTTGATGGCTCAACGTCATCATCAAGAGTACTTGCTGCACTGTTGTCTTCATCAAAAGTCACATTTGTTGACTCTTCCACAATAAGTGAGCGTTTATTGAAAACTCTATATCCCTTACTCTTGGCGGCATAACCAAGAAAGATACCATCGTCAGCTTTGGCATCAAATTTGCCTAAGTTGTCTTTGGTGTTAAGGATAAAACATCTACAACCAAAAACTTTAAAATAAGAAACATTGGGGGTTCTCCCAAACCAAAGCTCATAGGGTGTTTTCTTCGTAATGGGACGAATCAGCACCCTATTCAAAATATGGCATGCTGTACTAACAGCTTCTGCCCAAAAGTATTTCGGAAGTGAAAATTTATTCAACATGACTCTGGCCATATCGCCGAGAGTTCTATTCTTCCGCTCCACAACACCATTTTGTTGAGGAGTTCTAGGACAAGAAAATTCATGATCAAAACCATTTGCATTACAAAAACTTTCAAAATCATAATTTACGAATTCGCCTCCATGATCACTTCGAATTCGAGTAATCATGTAGCCTTTTTCGTTTTGAACTTTCTTTACAAAAACTTTGAAAGCAGAAATAGCATCGCTCTTATTAGCGAGAAAGAAAACCCAAGTAAATCTCGAAAAATCATCAACAATAACAAATGCATACAGTTTGCCACCAAGGCTAGCTATTCTACTAGGACCAAATAAATCCATATGAAGTAGTTGCAAGGGTCTAGTAGTACTTACAGAGTTGATGGAATGAAACGAGGATTTTGTTGCCTTGTTTAGTTCACATTCGGCACATACCGTATCCTTTTTGAATGTGATGTCAGGCAATCCTCTCACTAGCTTCTTGGTAGAAAGCCTGGATATAGCATCCATGTTGGCGTGACCAAGACGCTGGTGCCAAAGTAGTCGTTCGTCTTTGTGGGCATATAAACATCTACCTGCATTGTTAGTATTTATAGAAAGATAGAAAATATAGATGTTATCCTCTCTTTTCCCTTCAAAAGCAATGTCTCCTGTTGACCTATCATAGATGTAGCAACTGTTTTGTCCAAAGTTAATGTCATATCCATGATCAGCAAGATGACTAATGCTGAGCAGGTTATGCTTTAACTCGGTCACTAGGCAGACATCCTTTATTACAGGAGAGGGAGGATGACCAATGATACCATTACCTATAATGTGCCCTTTGAGATTGTTACCGAAGGATACGTATCCTTCTCTCTTCATCGATAGTGATGCAAAAAGGTTTGCGTCTCCCGTCATATGTCGCGAGCATCCACTATCGAGAATCCACTTACTTTCAGTTGAGGAGGGAAGGTCCACCTACATCAAGAGTAGATGTGACCTTTGGTACCCGAGTTCTTGAGGGTCCTGAAAAGTTAGTCTTTGGGAACCAGGCATATATCCTTTTATCTACAAGTCTTCTAACTCTGCACTGTGGTGAGATGTGTCCATGTAATCCACAATAAGTACAGATAGCATTCTTGTTTATACTAGGAGTATGAGAATGATATTTATAAGCAACAGGATGAGGATGGATATGATGTGAAGAGTTAGCATGGTGAGGATGATTATGCATGGAATAAGTGGCATGGTGATGGTGTCTTTGAGGCATAGAATGATGGTATTGTCTATGATGAGTGACATGCTGATATTGTCTAGATGGCATGGCATGATGATTTTGTCTATATGGCATGACATGACGATTTTGTCTATATGGTATATGAGGACCTTGTCTATATGGCATTGCATGATGATCTTGTCTATATGGCATGACATGATGATTTTTATGTGTGAAGTGCTGTTGATTGTGTCTTTGTGCATGATGCTTGTGTACTGAGTGAGAATTGTTCTTACGTGCACGTGGTTTGTGAAAGTTTGTGTATATGAATGCATGGTTATGTGCTGCATGAGAATGACTTGGTTGACTAGCATGAGTGGTGTTGTGCCCATGTGATTGGGTTTGAGGTTGAATAACCTGTTTACCCAATTTGGTTTCTAATCTTTTAGTAACAGCTTGCAGTTCAGTAACCTTAATATTTAAGCCATATATCTTAGTCATGGAAATCTTGTGTCTACTCTTTTCTTCAGCAAGCAACGTGTTGAGTGTAGTGATTTCTTGAGTTTGTTGCTCAATACGTGCTTCAGCATCATGCAAGCTTAATTTGAGCTTGGATACTTCATCAGCGTCATTAGTGGGTGATGTGTCTCTAACATTATCAAGAAGTAAGGAAATTCTTTGTATCTCATCTTCTAGACTTTTGATTTTGTCCTTGGCATGTTTATATTTACCGATGACCTTTTTATGATCATCGAGTAAATCAGTGAAAGCATCGCCAAGTTCATCAAAAGAGAAGTCATCCAGAGTTTCGTTAGATACCTTGTTAGAAGTTGCCATCAGGCACACATTTGCTGTATCTTGAGGAGAGTCCTTTTCTTTCTCAGAGTCACTTGCTTCACTTTCATGCCAGATGCCTGTGTTGGCATATTTCTTTGATGAGTTCTTTTTGTATGGCTTCTCATAGCGGTTGCTCTTCTTCAGGAATGGGCAGTCTTTTCGGACATGTCCAGTTTTCTTGCAACCGTAACAAGTTGGTTCTTCTTCATCGTCTTCTTGAGATTCCTTCTTCCTTCGATTGAAGCGAAGGAATTTCTTGAAGTTGCGAACCATGAGAGCTTGTTCTTCATCATCCGAATTATCTTCTTCGGTCTCATCATGATTAGCTCTTCGTTGATGAGCTTTGAGTGCGATCTCCCTGGTCTTCGGAGCAGGCTCTTCGAAGTCCTTGAGGTCAAGCTCGTGAGTCATAAGCTTACCCATCAAGGTCTCCATTGACATTGTTGTGAGATCGTTTCCTTCTATGATGGCTGTCACCTTAGGGTTCCAAATCTTTGGTAGCCCTCTGAGTAGCTTACGAATCTTCTCGTGGTTTGAGTACTGCTTTCCGAGCGAAGATAGAGGATTGATGATGTCGAGGAATCTTGTGATCATTTGAGTGATCGTCTCACTTGGCTTCATCTTGAAGGCTTCGTATTCTTGAGTGAGACGGCTTATTTTAGATTCCTTGACCTGTGTGGTTCCTTCATGCGTCACTTCTAGAAGTCTCCATACTTCATGAGCAGTGGTGCAAGTAGAAACCCTGTTGAACTCATTCCTGTCTATAGCACAGAATAAAGCATTAATAGCCCTAGCGTCTAGACTTGCCTGTTTCTTCTCCTCGACAGAATATTTGTCGTGTGGTTTCTCAATGAGGTCACCATCGACAACTATCCTGGCGGGCTTTTTGTAACCGTCAGTGACGACAGTCCACAGGTCAAAGTCTAGAGACTTAAGATAGAAGCTCATCCTTGTTTTCCAATATGTGTAGTTAGTTCCATCAAATAGGGGAGGCCTATGAGTGGACTGACCTTCACCATGATTGGAAATCAAGGATTGTGTGGTTGCCATGGATCAGCTCTTAGGATGTTAATCCTTGTAAAGAGAACCTGGCTCTGATACCAATTGAAGAACAGTTTGGCAACTCTAGAGGGGGGTGAATAGAGTTTATATAGAAAAATAGCCAATTAAAAATAACTCTTTCACCAACAATCAATAATCAGAGTAAAGTGCGGAAAATAAATAAAGAGCAAAAGAGCATACGCAAACACAGCGATTTTAACCTGGTTTCCCTCGTGGAGGACTAGTCCAGGCCTGAGAACTCTAGCTCAGGATTAAATCCACTATTTGTGAAATAGTAGTTTACAACCCGTGCCTTTTCTTCAGAAGAGCACGTCAACTTCTAACAGAGGATCGCAGTGGCGATTTGCTTGGAATTGTCCAAGCGACTTCTTCAACTCTTGCACAAGAATCCTAACTGAGAGATGCTGAGCACTCGAGACTTAGGAGGCTTGTGGCTAGTAGATGGGAAGGGTATGGCTTATTGAGCTTATAAGAGAGAAGAGAAGAGAAGATTGAGTGGTTTGAAATGAGAGAATTCATGCCCTATTTATAGTGTTTTTATAGGCAGAATTCGGCCAGAATTCGGGTAGGAAAATTCAAAAATTTGGCCGTTGGACAGCTAGCAACCAGCTATCCCTAAAATTAGGGTTCCTGATTTCTAGGGGACAGAGTTCGGCCCGAACTCTGTGTGGAGGCAGAGTTCGGCCCGAACTTTGTCTCCAGAGCACAGAGTGGTTCTAAGGGGACCAGTGGGCAGTTTTTGGTTCAGTGGAGCTTGGGATTTTGGGTAGGTTATAGACTAAGTTCCAAGAGCTCAGCAAGACTCAGAGTACATAAATCTAGACTCAATGAAATCATAAAATACAGACTCCAGAACACACTGAGAGCCGGAGACTGAGCTGTCATCTGTCTTGAACTGAATGCAGTCGTCGTGTGTCGTATTGAATTAATACAAATATTATTTGGTCAATGTAGTCAATATTTGGTTGACTGTGACTTTGTGTCAACACCAAGGTGGCCCGGATACATGATATGGGAAGAGGTAAAAGATTTACCAAGAGCTATTGATCAGCATGCTACGGGCTACAAGTGTGACGGATTTGGTCGCACTCATAACTGGACGAAGAGGAGTATATTCTGGGATCTTTCATATTGGAGCACCAATCTGATTAGACATAACCTTGATGTCATGCATATCGAGAAGAATGTGTTTGACAACATAATTAATACTGTAATGGACGTAAAGGGGAAGACGAAAGACAATCCAAAGACTAGATTGGACTTGGAAGAAATATGTAGACGTCCTGCATTGCATTTGATAGAGGACGGGAATGGGAAGTTGAAGCAGCTAAGGCAATTTTCTCACTGGAGAAGGAGGATAAAGTGAGGCTTTGTAGGTGGATTCAAGGTCTGAAATTTTCAGATGGGTATGTTTCGAACTTGAGAAGATGTGTCGACCTCAAGAAGAACAAACTGACAGGTATGAAGAGCCATGATTGTCACGTATTCATGGAGCGGTTAATTCCGATTGTATTTTGGTAATTCTTACCGCAGGCAGTTTGGGATCCATTGACGGAGCTTAGCATATTCTTCAGGGACCTTTGTTCTAAGAAATTGCTCGTTGATCGTCTAGAAAAGCAAGAGAAGGACATTGCGATAATACTGTGCAAGCTAGAGAGGGTGTTCCCTCCTAGATTCTTCGACTCTATGGAGCATTTGCCGATTCATCTTTCCTACGAGGCATGTGTTGGTGGACCCGTCGAATATCGATAGATGTACCCGTTCGAGCGACATTTGAATCACCTAAAAAGAAAGGTGAAAAATAAGGCTCGGGTCGAGGGTTCTATTTGTGAAGCCTATATTCTCTAGGAGATTACAAATTTCTGCTCCTTCTATTTCAAACCTCATGTAGCTACGAATAGAACGAGGGCTCCGAGAAACGACGACGGATATCAAGAATTTAATGATGGAATACTGAAAGTATTCAATGCGTCCGGAAAGCCTTCAGGAAAAATGAAGAAGAGATATTTGAATGACGAAGAGCTAAGGGCTGCTCAGTTGTATGTATTACTCAATTGCGACGAGGATGAAGTGGAGAAGCTAGAGGGATAAGTAACTCAGGATGATGAGTTTACGTCATCTCAATGTAATTGTATAAGCTAATATTATTGTACTAATCGGCGGTTGCTTCGTTGTTTTCCAGCACATATAATGATGAGTTGAGGCTGGTTAGACCCTACCTAACAGACGAAGCATTAGAACAAGAAATGAGACGTCATTTTCCTTCTTGGTTGAGCGAATATGTAAGTAGCTCGGTAATTACTGGCCTCTTCTAATGCAGCTGCGCAATAAATAACTTATTATCGCTTCTTTGATATTCAGGTCGATCGTCTAATTTCACCCGAGATTGAATTAATTAGAACTCTTGCCAAGGGACCAATTACTTTTGTTACAATATGGCCAAGTTACTGTGTCAATGACTTTCGGTTCAAGTCGACAAATGCTCCGATCAGAGATAGCTTCCTGGATCTTGATTCTACGAAAAACAGTTGTTTGTGTATCAAGTCTTCGAACTACAAAGACGTCGATCCAAAAAATGATTTCTTTGGCATCTTGCGAGAGATTGTGGAGTTGTCATATAATAATGGCAGAGAACCTGCAAAGATCGTGTTGTTCAAGTGTGAATGGTTCGATCCGATTGAAAATCAAGGTTGGAAAATTGACAAGCATGGTCTTGTGGATATAAACTACAAGCATAGATATCAAGGCTACGAACCGTTTGTCCTAGCAACTCAGGCCCAGCTCGTGTACTTCACAGCTTATCCGAGACGGGGAGCAACGAAGTCTGACTGGTGGGCAGTATGCAAGACTAAAGGCAGAGATACTTTTGATGTTGACGAAAAAGCTTATCAGGAGGACGATCTACCTCTTGTAACCAATATTGTCGATGTGGACTCCACGGAAGTTACGCATTACACGACACATAATGTAGAAGATGTAGAATTATCCGAAGAGGAAGACGAAGCCGACGAAGGCGAAGATGAAAGTGAAGATGAGGAGGAAGAGGAAGATGAGGTCGAGAAAGACGAACAAGATGATTATTCTGAAGATGATTGAGAAAGATATATTTATCTGAACTTAAATGTTTCTTTTGAATATATTATCTGGACTTAGATGTTTATTGTAGAATGTATCATCATATGTTGTCTTGGTTATTATCTTGTCTTTGTTGTACTTTTATATTTCTAATCTCTATTATTTGTTGTACTTTCATATTTCTAATCTCTATTATTTGTTGTACTTTCATATTTCTAGTCTCTATTATTTGTTGTACTTTCATATTTCTAGTCTCTATTATTTGTTGTAATATCATATGTTGTTATCAGGTATGGCAGGTCATCGCGGAGCATTCCGAGGGGGACGACGAGGTCATCATCCTCTAGTACTTCCTACAGACTCTGGATCCTCGTCGCCGATTACTCCTCCATATCGGACAGTAGGTGGGCCTGCTGGGACGAAGTCACGTGGCATATCTCCTGGGACGAGTAGTTCCAGGCCTGTTGAGAGTGCTCGTCCGTCTAGCGTTCCTGGTGCTGATACGACGATAGAGACGGATGAGCAGATGGCGGAGGCTACGACGACGGCCGAGGCAGCGGCACCGACGACCGACGAGCATCATGCAGATGATGCGTGCGCACCTCCGGAGGAGAGGAGGACGGAGATCTGGGCCGATGGTACAAAGTAGGTGTTTTGGTTTATAATTTTTTTTCTTACTATTTTTATCATAATTTAACTTTTTTTATGAATATAATATGTTTGTATAGATATCGTCCCCCAGAGGTACAGAGACGTCTAGGCCACATGCTGAGGCATAATTATGGTGGTGCTTGGATTAACTACTCTGAGGCTCCGGACGAGAGGAAGGCCTTCTGGTTTGCGCGCTTCAAGGTTAAAATATATTTGCTTTTAACATGAATCATATAATTTTTGCATATTATATATAACTGATAAATATTTGGTTTGTGCACTTCTAGGATATGTTTTTCTATCCACCGCACCGGGCAGAGCTTATCGAGAGAATGTTTCATGCCGTCGCTGCCAAGCTGATCCGCGACGCTATCAATGATCAGAAGGATCGTGATCGTGCCGGAAAGCCGATCCAAGGTTGGATCACCCCTGATCAGTGGAATGCGATGAAGGCTCGATTCGACGAGCCAAGGTACAAGGAAAAGTCGGAGAAGGCCAAGGCGGCTAGGCAACATGCCTCGAAGTGGTGCGGTGGGTCGATTCCGATGACGGAATATTTTCGTCGTCTGGTATGTCTTCCTCTTTTAGAAATATTGTTTTAATGCAAAATCGATAAATTATTACTAAGATAATATATTTAATTACAGATAAGGAAGGTCGGTAACGTCGACATGGTGACCGTCTTCTTGGCCACCCATCGTCGCGGCGGTGACCTTATTGACGAGAGGGCCGAGCAGACTTATGTAAGTATTATAATACGTTATCTTAATTTAATATTTTGTGTCAATTTTAATATAACTTAGTAAATATGATGCAAATAAATATTCATGTAGTTAGTAATAATAAGTACATTAATTAGAAATTAGAAATAATAAGTACATTAATTAGAAATTAGTAATAATAAGTACATTAATTAGAAATTAGAAGTTAGTAATAATAAGTACTTTCTAGGCCGAGTATCAGAGGCTGCGGAAACGGGCGGCTGCTAGTGCACCTGATGCAGGAGAGGTCGGTACTTCCTCGCAGCCCACTCAAGCTCCGTCTGCGGACGAGCTGTGGATAGCCACCGCTGGTGGACTCCGTAGGGGTACGTACTACGGTACGAGATCCTATGGCGCCCTAGTTGCGATCCAGTCCTCTAGGACATCTCCTGCTAGTGTGCATGGTCCACAGCCGTA
Organism: Iris pallida; assembly: GCA_029216955.1. NCBI lineage: Eukaryota > Viridiplantae > Streptophyta > Magnoliopsida > Asparagales > Iridaceae > Iris > Iris pallida. The sequence continues at coordinate 182,884 of JANAVB010044820.1, forward strand.
CCAGGAGTCTGCCCGAGTCCACCACATGATGGAGTCTCTCCGTGACGTCCTGCTACGACGGATCGAGGAGTAGTCTCAGCACCCTACGGACGATCCTGCGCTGCTAGCACGATTGGATGCGCTCGACCGTGACATTATGGACCTCAGGGAGACGACTGAGAGGACAGAGCACACCGTTGGAGGGTTAGAGCGCACGGTGACGGACCTGCAGACAGTACAAGTGACCATGGCCGAGAGGATGAGATTAGCGTAAGAGTCGATGGTCCAGAGCAGTGATAGAATGTTATCTATCATGGATTCATACCACCAGCGACTTACAGCGTTGAAGCGTGCTGGTCCTCCGGGTGCGCCTTCACCGTCGTTGACTCCGTCGCCTCCACCGCCTTCTTCTTCGACACCGACTCCACCAACGTCACTGCCTGCTCCATCGGTATCGACTTCACTTGAGGAGTATGAGTTGTTCTTATCCCTTCGTCGCGGCGGTGCCCCTCTTGTACCAGATTTCTAGTAGTCCTAGTTAGGACTGTTTGTTTGTGTTTGTTTCATTCTTTGTTTGTGACTTGGATATTTATTGGTTGTGTAGATTTGGATGTTTGGATCCTATTCTATTTGTTGGTTGTGTGTAGACATTGGTTATTTGGTTGTAGACTTTGTTATTTGGTGTAGACTTGGTCATTTGGATACTTGTTGTTGTGTGATTGTTGTAGACTTGGTTATTTGGATATTTGGTGTAGACTTGGTTATTTGGATACTTGTTGTTGTGTGATTGTTGTAGACTTGGTTATAGGGACTGAAACCTGTGTACAGTGAGAAATGGACATTCTGTGATTATGTAACCTATATTGGTTATGGTTATTTTTTTGTATACTGCAGGGAGAAATGGACATTCTGTATTTTATTTTTTTTATTTTTTTGCAGATTTAGCGACGTTTACCGACGTTTACCGACGTCCACCGACGTAAGTTTGCGTCGGTAAACGTCGGTAAATCTGCATTATTTTTCATGTTACCGACGTTTACCGACGTCGTTATACGTCGGAGGACGTCGGTAAACGTCGGTGCACGTCGGTAATCATCCCAGGAATTCTCAGGATTTTACCGACGTGTAGCGACTTTGAACACGTCACTAAACCACCGACGACACGAAGGTAATCATCGGTAAAGTTACCGACGCATAGCGACGTCAAAGACGTCGCTAATACAACGACGATACGACGGTAGACGTCGGTAATATACCGACGTATTTATACGTCGGTACACGTCGGTACTTGCGACGTTTGGCGACGTTTTGCAGATCAGCGACTTACATTTCCGCGACCAGCCCAAAACGTCGGTAATTTCGTCGCTAAATATTTTTAGCGACGGAAATTGTCGTTTTAGCGACGTCTTTAGGAGTCGCTAAAACGACTTATTCTGGTAGTGTGACGACAGAAGATCATGAAGGATTACAACGAAAGATGTTTCTCGATTTGTAACAAAAGTCAACATGGAGAGTTAGAACACGAATGCTCGAGGAGCACTACAACGGTATGATTCCTTCTAAAACCCTAAAATTTTGCCGTACTTTCTATAGATTTTTGTTTAATTTGGATCCTATCCGTTGAATCTGTTGGTCAATTTCAATTTGTAATAGATGGAACCGATTCATCCCCAAATTTATGGATTTGGGGTTTAATTCGACGTTAGGGTTAAAATTATTGAATTGTTGCTTTAAGGCCTCGTTTGGTTCACGGAATGGAAGGGAAATGAAACCAATTCTTTGTCATTTCCTTTCCTTTGGAAAATTTTATTTTCTATTGATTTTTTTTTTTCCGATGTTTGGAAATGTCGAGAAATTTGGAAAAGAAAGTGATTACTTCAATTCCTTTTGCATCTAAACATACGAAAGTAATCACTTTCCTTTTTCAACCCGGAGATTCTGCGAACCAAACGAGGCCTAAGTGTGAGGGCTTCTAATTGTCGTTGGAGCTTGCGAGTGAAATTAATTATTATGGTTTCTGTTTGTTTCTCTTGATTTCTAGTGTTTTGCATCTTATAATTATGTTATTTTGATTTTAATTTTGTTCGGATCCAGTGGAGTTTTATAGGTCCGTTTTGATATTGGATTGATGAGAACGGACTTTTATCCAACAAATTGGGGTTTATGAATATGATTTGAAGATTCCGAATGTCTACCAGTGATGATCCATTTTTCCTTAAAATATGTGGTTTCCAGTCATTGAAATGTGTCATGTCTAAACCCTTGTTAGCAATCATCGAATATTACTTTTTTTTTTTAATGTCCGAAGTAACCCATGAAATTTTGTACATGTTGCGTTGCATGTCATTTAGATTCATTGTTCTCAATTTTTACACGCACACATCTCTTCCGTGATAAAACTTGTATTATACGCAAAAAAAAAAAAAATCGAATCTTTCACAAACGTATAATACAAGATTTGAATTAGTATGCAAATTTTAAGAATGTAAAATTTTAGTTGTATTCCGTATGAATTATTAAAAAATTTGGCAAAAAATCCTAATGGGAACCTATTTAATTAAATCAAATTTGGCAACCTTCTTCAAGCATGTGGAGTTTCTAACCTCAAATTTTCATTTGAAGAATATCCATTTGACGAATATTTGACTGATTTTTGTAACATATGTGCAGATTTATATTCGTACTTTTGATGTATCGAATGTTTTTGATTTGCCGAATTCCAAGGGTCTAAATTGTGTCCATGATAATAAATGCAGGTGAATCTTTACACTATGTTTGGGGACTTACTGGGGGAGTGAGAGAAAAATTTGAGAGGAAAGAAAATGAAGGGAGAGAAAAAGTTAACTTTACCTATTTTTGGATGACTAAAAAATTGGAAGAGAAAAAGTTTTTTTTATTTGTTTGCGGGACATATATAAAATTACTAATTTATCCTTGACTTTCTCATAATATTTAAAATAATCAAATTAATAGGAGTTAAAGTCATTAAGTTTTTGTTTATGAGATGTATCATACGTGAGTTGTAGATTAAACTAATTTTTACTTAGGATTTAAAAATTAACTTTTTGTTTATATTTATATTTTTTTGTTAGAGATAATCCATTAAAGTTATTTGGTTGATCTAAATAAAGGAAAATCTATTACTTCTATAAAAAGGTAAAGAAAAAAAAATCTATTTGGTTAATCTTGATAGAACAAAATTTAAAATAGAACAAAATAAAGAGATAAAATAGTTTGATTTACCTGATATGTAGCAACCGATAATTGTTTCGTGATATGTAAGTTGATAGGAGAGAAATATATAGACTATTGAAGACAAAATATATAAAGAATATGAACATACAACATAAGAAAAAAATGATTAATTGATGGATAATTGGGTAAATTTTACTAAATTTACTCAGGTACGTACATTTTCTCCCGATTTTGGGAGAAATTTTTTTTTGGTGGGGCCTACCAAAATTTTCTTTCTAGATTCCTTTCCTCCTATTTGTTTTTTTTCCTTCCCAAATAACTTAGTTTCTAATTTTTCCTTCACTTTTTTCTCAGATTTTTTCCTCCCTCTATTTTTCCTCTTTCCCAAACATAGCTTAAGGTTATGATTGATTGTATAGAATTTTAGGCTGTGTTTGGTAGGAAGGATGGAAAAGTGGAAGGAAGAAAAAACAGAAAGATTTATTTTCCATCCATATGGAAATGAAAGATTATTTCCTTCTTTTGTGTTTGGTAAGATGGAAGGAAAATGGAAGTGATATATTTTCCTTTGTTTGGTATGGAAAGAAAAGTAGAAGGAAGAAAAATAAAAAATATAGATTTTATCGATTATATCCTCAACTAACAACATTTATTTACCATTTGACTTTATTGAACTACTTTAAAATAATATAATTTCTATAGGGTATAATTGTAAATTAAGATAGGTATGCACTTTTTTTTTTCACTTTTTCTTCCACTTATGGAATGATTGATTTTCTTAGGTTAGGAGATAAAACCAATCCCTCCACTTTTTCTTCCATCCACTTTTTTTTTTTTCATACCAAACAAGAAAAAATATTTCTTTCCTCCAACTTTTCCCTCATATATTTTCTTTCCTCCCACTTTTCTCATCTACAAAACACACCATTAGGGTCAGTATACGAGTATTATGTGATTTTTTGGACTGGATCCCATAATGTATACAACTTAGTTTCTCATTATTTTTCTAGTTTCCTATTCTTTTAGAAACTGCAGAGTGAATCAAACTTTTGAATCAGATCAGGATTTTGGTATGTTCTTCCATGTTTAGTGTCTATCGGTGTACTTTGAATTAGATGGTGAGCTTAGGGTGTGTTTGGTAGGAGGAAAAAGTGGGAGGAAGAAAAATAGAGGAGAAAAAAGTGAAGAAAAAATTTATTTTCTCTTGTTTGATATGGAAGAAAAATAGGAAGGAAGAAAAAGTGGAGGAATTACTTTTCCTTCATAACCTAAAACTGTGTTTGGTAGGAGAAAAAGTGTCACTTTCCATTCCCAGAATACGTATTTCTAGAATGCATGTACTGTTTAAACGTATTTATTTAATATTTATCATGTATTATTCTGTATTTAAATTCTTCTAATTTTATGTTAATTAATTTCCTGTAATTTTATTTCTGTATTTTACTCTCTGCTTTAGCTTTGCTATGGGTTAGGCTCAGACTGGTTTAATTATGTTGGTTCATCATGAACCGAAATAAACCCCCACCTACCACCACCCCTTCCATTTAAAGTCCATCCCCTTTCTCTCTCTTCATTACTTCACCATTACTCTTCTTCTTCCTCATAACTCTCCCACCAACCTAGAAGAGATAGGCAAGTGCCAACTTGCTTTTTGATGGATCTCCATTTTTGTTGTTCCATTGTCTTCCTCTCAATATTCTAAGACACTTTAGTGCTTGGCATTTTCAATTTCTATGGCTAAATTCTTCTAGATCTAAGTTTACAGTATTTTCGAATTTCTTGGGTTTTGATCTATTTAACATTGTTATTTTCAAGTTTTGATGGTTCCATGTTGTAGAGAATTTCGTTCTACCCCATTTTGACCTATGGAAGTCCAAATTTGGACTTACGGTGAAGGTTTTATGGAGCTTGGAAACCAAGGGTTCCATGACCATCCTTCTCAGATTTTCTGAGAAGATGGGTCTCTCATTTCTCAGCCGCATGAAATTATTTATTTTCCAATCTCATTTCACAGCCGCATGAGAATCTCATTTCTCAGCCGCATGGATTTATTATTTTCCAATATTTTCCAATCTCATTCCTTAGCCGCATGGATTATTTATTTTCCAATCTCATTTCACAGCCGCATAAGAATCTCATTTCTCAGCCGCATGGATTAATTATTTCCCAATCTCATTTCTCAGCCGCATGGATTTATTATTTCTCAATCTCATTTCTCAGCCGCATGGATTATTTATTTTCCAATCTCATTTCTCAGCCGCATGGATTATTTATTTCCCAATCTCATTTCTCAGCCGCATGAGATTTTTATTTCCCAACCGCATGAGATGGATTTATTTCCCGAATTTGGCATTAATTAACATTGATTGTTATCTTAATTTATAATTGACATGCGTTCCTAGATGAAACTAAGAGACTGGCTAGTCGTCTTATTGAATTGAATGGAATAAGACACGTTCATATCAACTATGAACTATTGAAATCGATTGGCCAATCCCGAATATTGACATATAGATACATGCGAGCTACAATTTATTTATTTATTTTACGAAAGCAGCATGTGTACTTTATGGTCAAGGCATAATTATTCCGTGGTTAGTTTTAATTGTTGCATTACGCTATGTAAGACCTACGACCAACCGCACGGGTATCGTTGTAGAGTTGAGCATATCGTACTTTGTACGGAAGTATTCATTCTGAAATGACCATGATCCACGGCATGGAATTTCACTTAACATAGAGGCTACTAAGTTAAATAAAATAATAATTGCATGGAGAGAATGGATTTTCGAGTTCTTACATGGCAGCCCTCTTTGGTACTATTAGCACCCAACAGGCCGGCTGGTTCCCACAGATACTGCAATTCTGCCACAAGGGCAGGGAGCGGTATCTGCTTATATTATTATATATTGTATATTGATGACAGGCGTCCCGCTGGGACTCGTCTAATTCATGATTGGCACAATTGATTGATTGGATAGACTAGTCTTGCTTGTCCATAGTAAGAACTGAGAAATCTTTATTGCATAATTCCAGGATAACTTGGAACTCACAGTAGCAAGCCGTAGTAGTTGCATGGCCGTTTAAATTGATTTGTTTATGTGTTGTACCTACTCAGTTACCTAACTGAGATGATCAGAGCATCAGGACATGACGGGCCAACTTATGTCCTTGTTTGGTTGGAAGGTTGGTTCGAAGTGTCGTGATGTTATGTGAATCCTATATATATATATATATATATATATATATATATATATATAATATTCTCTTATTTACTGGTTTAATGTCTCATATCGTGCTTCCTTGCGGTACTTGCTATTAGAGGTCTAACCTCTCTGGTTTTGCATGGCCAGATTTAGAGCCGATTTCCGAGGACTCAGCTTACCTCTACCTCCAAGATGGTCAATACTAGAGAAATGATCGCAGGAGGACTCGAGTGGGTTCCTTACTTCCCCGCTCGTTTTGTTAATTTTTTTACATTTTGTCGCTTGGCACCGACATGTTAGTCGGATAGTCTTGCACTTACTTTTACATAATTGTAATTAAGTCAGACTGCAGCTGATAATAATTGTGTATATGTTGCTATATCATCTGGCTATGTTTTGTAAAGCCAGATCTCAAGAACATTTTGACTAAGCGTTTGGGACGTCTTATTGCTTTATCTTAAATGTTCTCTGTTATTGCTTCTTGTTTGAATGATTGAGACAATAGATGTGAAGTGACCATAGCGAGAATTTCATGTAGTATGTACCCCCTTGTCTTTTAGACAGCATTGATCGTATTATACGGTATTCATCTACCCGTAATACGTAGCTGGCTGAGTCATTCCCCCGCTCTCCAGTATTCTGGTTCTGGGGCGTGACAAGGTTTTAGTGGTGGCTCGTGCAGGTCTGGTTTCAGACTTGTGGGGTGTTTTAATTTATAGGATGTCTCAATCACACATGTTTTCCCTTGATCTCATGATTCGTTACTCTCGACTCTAGCTTGACATTCCGGTATCCTTTGACTTCATTGATCTTTCCAGTCCGATCGTTTGATTTTTCTCTTGTCCCTTTTCTTAGGGGCACTTCGTCCGCATCTGCCAGGACTGGACAACAACAACAAGAGCAACACGGACAACCTGACCATGTTGGTCAGCAACAAGGGCCGGTACTAACTCAAGAGGCTATTCAGGAAGAAGTGATAGTGGAAGCAGCAGCTGGACCGCAGTATCCGGATGTTCCACCACCACCAACAGTTCCACCTACCCCTGTGGAAGTAGACACACCGGCTCTTCTGGAGATCATGAGAGGGATGATGGCTACTCAGCAACATCAGATGTTAGTCCAGCAGCGCATGCACGCTCAGTTACAAGAGCAGAACGTACTACTCAACCAAGGGTTGCAGACAGCTTTGGAAAGAGGGGCAAGGACAGATTCAGGAGCGTCAGCCAGGTTTTGCAAGTTCAACCCCCGCCGTTTCGAAGGAACGGAGGATGCCATCTCAGCAGATGCATGGCTTAAGGATATTGAGGCTATTCTGACAGCAGCTAAGGTGCCGGCAGAAGAACGTGTGGATCAAGTGAAGTTGTTACTTCAGGATCTCGTACGTGATTGGTAGAAATCAGAGGAAGTAGGCATCAGACGTCCTGTTTCTTGGAATGATTTTACCACAAGATTCAAGACGAAGTACTATGGGATTGTGGCGCAGTTTGAGCTACAACAGAAGTTTATTAACCTCAAGTAGGCCGGCAAGACGGTAGATGCCTATGCAGCGGAGTTCTGCAGATTGAGCAGGTTTGCCCCAGAGATGGTAGCAATAGAAAGCCAGAGGGCTATGAGGTTCCAGCAAGGGTTTCACCTTGAGCTCTTGCAATTGATAGAGGGGCACAATTACCAGACTTTTGATGAAGTATTGACGGCGACTCGAAGGCATGAGATAACCGTTCAGAGGATTGCGGCCAGGACTGGGGGTCAGAAGAGATCCCACAGTCAGATTGAAGGAGGAGGGGGAGCAGCGTCCCGAACAACAGCACCATCCCTTGGCATTCGCATTTACGATGTGGCAATGCGAGGGCCAGCACCACCACCCAGGCAGCAGCAGCAACAGAAGAAGAATCAGCAATCCCCAGCGGGCTGCACTTATTGTAGGAAGATGGGGGCACACTAGAGATGTGTGTCGGGCATTGAACGGACTGTATTTGATATGTGGAAATCCAGATCATCGGGTTACCACATGTCCCATGAATTCGAGGTCAGAAGGACCAGTGTAGCAGTTTCCTGCTCTGCCAGCACCAGGGGCAGGGCAGTATCGAGGACCCGCAGTGGCAGTGAGACCATTGGCCCAGCGTCCGTTAATGCCACAGTCTCAGATGTTTCGGCAGCAGGGACCGCCGATGCAGCAGCACCAGCATAGACCACCCCAGCATCATCAAGGAAGGGGCCAGCGGCACCACCAGGCTAGGCCACAGCATGGAAACCAGCAAGGAGGTCGAGGACAGGCATGCACTCTGTCCTTGGAAGAGGCATTGGCATCAGGAGATGTTGTGGCAGGTAACTTTCTCGTCGCCTCATATCCCGCAGTAGCATTGTTTGATTCGGGAGCATCACACTCATTTATATCTGCACAATTTATAACACGACTAGGAATGGAATTCGAGGCATTGCCAGGGAGGTTAAATATACTCACTGGTAATAGGCTCGTAGGAGTTAGTAGAGTTATTCTAGCATGTAGCGTTGTAGTTTACGAGCATTCCTTACCCGCCAGGTTGATAGAATTTTCTGTTAGAAATTTCGACGTTATCTTAGGCATGGACTGGCTGAAAGACAATCATGCGACAATAGATTGTCGTAGAGGGAGTGTATCTTTTGACATCCCTGGCATAAAGCGGTTCACCTTAGTCAGATCAGTGGCAACTCAACAAGAGCAGGGAGTAGTGACGGCAATGGAAGAAGTTCAAGTTCCGAAGATAGTTGAAGAGTTTCTGGACGTATTTCCTGAAGAACTTCCAGGTCTGCCACCAGTTAGAGATATTGAGTTCAGCATAGAATTGGCACCTGGAACTAAACCGATATCAGATCGAGTTTACAGAATGGCGTATTCAGAGCAGGCCAAGGTATACCAGCACATAGAGGAACTGAAGGAGAAGAAGTTCATCCAAGCTAGCATATCATCATGGGCAGCACCAGTAGTACTTGTGGAGAAGAAGGATGGATCATCCAGATTGTGCATCGATTACAGGAAGCTTAACGCGGCAACAGTAAAGAACAAGTACCCACTACCCAGGATCGACGACTTGTTTGATCAGTTGAGCAGAGTTAGAGTTTTCTCCAAGATAGATCTTCGTTCAGGGTATCACCAAGTGAGGGTTCGAAAGGAGGACATTCCCAAGACAGCATTCAGGTCGAAGTATGAGCATTATGAATTCTTAGTAATGCCGTTTGGTTTGACCAATGCTCCAGCAATCTTTATGGATTTGATGAATCGCATCTTTATGCCGTACTTGGATCAATTTGTCGTTGTGTTTCTCGACGACATTCTTGTATACTCTGCTAGTGAAGAGAAGCATGAAGACCACCTCAGGAAAGTATTACAGGTTCTGAGAGAGAACCAGTTGTATGCCAAGCTCAGCAAGTGTGAGTTCTGGACGAATCACATTTCATTTTTGGGTCATATAATATCAGAAGCTGGAGTAGCAGTGGATCCCAAGAAGGTAGAAGCAAGTAGAGAGTTGGCCAGTACCCAAGACCGTAGCTGATGTGCGGAGTATCTTGGAATTGGCAGGATATTACAGAAGGTTCGTATCAGACTTTGCAAGGCTTTCAGCACCCATGACCCGCTTGACACGGAAGGATGTACCATTCGTCTGGTCGGCAGAATGCCAGGCATCATTTGAAAATCTGAAGCAGAAGTTGATATCAGCGCCTATTCTTACATTGCCAGTTGGACCCGGAGGTTTTACAGTTTATTGTGATGCGTCAGGTAAAGGACTTGGATGTGTCCTCATGCAACATGGGAAGGTGATAGCATACGCATCTAGGCAGCTCCGAGACCATGAGAAGAATTATCTAACTCATGATTTGGAGTTGGCGGCAGTAGTATTTGCTTTGAAGCTATGGAGGCATTACTTATATGGTGATCGAGTGGACATGTACACAGACCACAAAAGTCTGAAGTACATTTTTACTCAGAAGGAGCTGAACATGAGGCAGAGAAGATGGTTGGAGTTGATTAAGGACTATGACGTGGAGCTTCAGTACCATCCAGGCAAGGCTAATGTGGTAGCAGACGCTCTTAGCAGGAGAGGCGGCGCATTTATGTTGACAACGCAGAAGCACATCTTAGAAGACCTTCAGGAGATGGGCAAGACCTTCAGGAGATGGGCATCGAGGTTATACTTCCTTGTGATGTAGGAGTTCTGGCAAGTCTACAAGTTCAATCCGACTTGGTAGACATGATCAAGGTAGCTCAGGCACAGGACCCAAGGATTCAGAAGCTTAGGACAGAATGTGAGTCAGGACTCAGAAAGGAGATGAAAATCCATGAGGATTGTACACTTAGGTTTGGGTCACGTCTATGTGTTCCTAGTGGAGATATCAGACATGAGGTTATGGCAGAAGCTCACAGCTCTCAGTATTCCATACACCCTGGAGGGACCAAGATGTACCAAGATATCAAGCAGCACTTCTGGTAGAACGGGATGAAGAGGGAGATAGCTAGATTCGTTTTCCGTTGCTTGGTATGTCAGCAAGTGAAGGCAGAGCAGCAGACGCCAGCTGGGTTATTGCAACCGCTTCCTATCCTAGAATGGAAGTGGGAACATATTACAATGGACTTTGTGACCGGTTTACCGAGATCACCAAGTGGTAAAAATGCTATTTGGGTGATAGTAGATCGGCTTACAAAGGTGGCGCACTTTCTTCCTTTTAGAGTAGGACAATCTACAGAAAGGCTGACAGAATTGTATATGCAACAGATAGTCAGGCAGCATGGAGTCCCTGTCAGTATTGTGTCAGACAGAGATACCCGTTTTACATCATATTTTTGGAAGATCTTACATCATAGCCTGGGTACCAAGTTAAGATTTAGCACGGCTTACCATCCCCAGACAGACGGACAATCAGAAAGAACAATTCAGACTTTGGAAGACATGTTGCGAGCTTGCACTCTGGATTTTGGAGGATCTTGGAAAAGTCACCTGCACTTAGTTGAGTTCTCATACAACAACAGTTATCAAGCCAGTATCCAGATGGCGCCATTTGAAGCACTATATGGTAAGAAGTGTAGGTCACCACTAGCATGGGACGATATCGGAGAGAGAAAGATGTTAGGCCCGGAGATGATTGTTCAGACAGTGGAAATAGTCAAGGAAATTAGAGAGCGACTTCGAGTTGCACAGGATCGGCATCGTCATTGGGCGGACCAGCATCGTAGGCCACTAGAGTTTTCTGTTGGGGACCACGTGTTCTTGCGGATCTCACCTACCCGTGGGGTCATTAGGCTTGGCGTTCGCGGGAAGTTGAGTCTGCGGTACGTGGGCCCATTTGTTATTCTTGAGAGGATCGACGATGTTGCTTATCGTTTATCCCTTCTACCTTCGTTACGAGAGGTGCATGACGTATTTCATGTATCTCAGTTGCGAAGGTATGTATCGGACCCAAGCCATATCCTTGATCATTCTGAGCTGGTTGTTGGTACCAACCTGTCTTACGAGGAACAGCCTGTGTCTATTTTGGACCGAAGAGAAAAGATACTCAAGAACCGAAAAATTAGCCTTGTCCGGGTTGCTTGGGGTCATCACTCTTTAGGGGAGTCAACATGGAAACGTGAGGATGATATCCGATCACAGTATCCGCACCTGTTTGACTCACAAGGTATATCTCTTTCTGTATACCTTGATGGTCTTAACTCCTCATGCTTGCCACCTTATAAGTAGAATTGCTTGCTATCGTAGAATGTTCAACATAAATATGTTACTTACTATTGACATTATAGAATGATTGCTTACTTAAATTGCTTATACCTGGAGTAGTCCAGCTCTGATGTTTCTATCCTGCTTGGATTTGAAATTCCGAGGACGAAATTTTTCTAAGGAGGGTAGAGATGTCACTTCCCATTCCCAGAATACGTATTTCTAGAATGCATGTACTGTTTAAACGTATTTATTTAATATTTATCATGTATTATTCTGTATTTAAATTCTTTTAATTTTATGTTAATTAATTTCCTGCAATTTTATTTCTGTATTTTACTCTCTGCTTTAGCTTTGCTATGGGTTCGGCTCAGACTGGTTTAATTATGTTGGTTCATCATGAACCGAAATAAACCCCCACCTACCACCACCCCTTCCATTTAAAGTCCATCCCCTTTCTCTCTCTTTATTACTTCACCATTACTCTTCTTCTTTCTCATAACTCTCCCACCAACCTAGAAGAGATAGGCAAGTGCCAACTTGCTTTTTGATGGATTTCCATTTTTGTTGTTCTATTGGCTTCCTCTCAATATTCTAAGATACTTTAGTGCTTGGCATTTTCAATTTCTATGGCTAAATTCTTCTAGATCTAAGTTTATAGTATTTTTGGATTTTTTGGGTTTTGATCTATTTAACATTGTTATTTTCAAGTTTTGATGGTTCCATGTTGTAGAGAATTTCGTTCTACCCCATTTTGACCTATGGAAGTCCAAATTTGGACTTACGGTGAAGGTTTTATGGAGCTTGGAAGCCAAGGTTTCCATGACCATCCTTCTCAGATTTTCTGAGAAGATGGGTCTCTCATTTCTCAGCCGCATGGAATTATTTATTTTTCAATCTCATTTCACAGCCGCATGAGAATATCATTTCTCAGCCGCATGGATTTATTATTTCTCAATCTCATTCCTCAGCCGCATGGATTATTTATTTTCCAATCTCATTTCATAGCCGCATGAGAATCTCATTTCTCAGCCGCATGGATTAATTATTTTCCAATCTTATTTCTCAGCCGCATGGAATTATTTATTTTCCAATCTCATTTCACAGCCGCATGAGAATCTCATTCCTCATCCGCATGGATTATTTATTTCCCAATCTCATTTCACAGCCGCATGAGAATCTCATTTCTCAGCCGCATGGATTAATTATTTCTCAATCTCATTTCTCAGCGCATGGAATTATTTATTTTCCAATCTCATTTCACAGCCGCATGAGAATCTCATTTCTCAGCCGCATGGATTATTTATTTTCCAATCTCATTTCACAGCCGCATGAGAATCTCATTTCTCAGCCGCATGGATTAATTATTTCCCAATCTCATTTCTCAGCCGCATGAAATTATTTATTTTCCAATCTCATTTCACAGCCGCATGAGAATCTCATTTCTCAGCCGCATGGATTTATTATTTTCCAATCTCATTCCTCAGCCGCATGGATTATTTATTTTCCAATCTCATTTCACAGCCGCATGAGAATCTCATTTCTCAGCCGCATGGATTAATTATTTCCCAATCTCATTTCTCAGCCGCATGGATTTATTATTTTCCAATCTCATTTTCAGCCGCATGGATTATTTATTTCCCAATCTCATTTCTCAGCCGTATGGATTATTTATTTCCCAATCTCATTTCTCAGCCGCATGAGATTTTATTTCCCAACCGCATGAGATGGATTTATTTTCCGAATTTGGCATTAATTAACATTGATTGTTATCTTAATTTATAATTGACATGCGTTCCTAGATGGAACTAAGAGACTGGCTAGTCGTCTTATTGAATTGAATGGAATAAGACACGTTCATATCAACTATGAACTATTGAAATCGATTGGCCAATCCCGAATATTGACATATAGATACATGCAAGCTACAATTTATTTATTTATTTTACGAAAGCAGCATGTGTACTTTATGGTCAAGGCATAATTATTCCGTGGTTAGTTTTAATTGTTGCATTACGCTATGTAAGACCTACAACCTAACCGCACGGGTATCGTTGTAGAGTTGAGCATATCGTACTTTGTACGAAAGTACTCATTCTGAAATGACCATGATCCATGGCATGTGATTTCACTTAACATAGATGCTACTAAGTTAAATAAAATAATGATTGCATGGAGAGAATGGATTTCCGAGTTCTTACATGGCAGCCCTCTTTGGTACTATTAGCGTCCAACAGGCCGGCTGGTTCCCACAGATACTGCAATTCTGCCACACGGACAGGGAGCGATATCTGCTTATATTATTGTATATTGTATATTGATGACGGGCGTCCCGCTGGGACTCGTCTAATTCATGATTGGCGCAATTGATTGATTGGATAGACTAGCCTTGCTTGTTCATAGTAAGAACTGAGAAATCTTTATTGCATAATTCCAGGATAACTTGGAACTCACAGTAGCAAGCCGTAGTAGTTGCATGGCCGTTTAAATTGATTTGTTTATGTGTTGTACCTACTCTGTTACCTAACTGAGATGATCAGAGCATCAGGACATGACGGACCAACTTCTGTCCTTATTTGGTTGGGAGGTTGGTTCGAAGTGTCGTGATGTTATGTGAATCCTAGTAGCAAGCAGAGGTATATATATATATATATATATATATATATATATATATATATATATATATATATATATATATTATTCTCTTATTTACTGGTTTAATGTCTCATATCGTGCTTCCTTACGGTACTTGCTATTAGAGGTCTAACCTCTCTGGTTTTGCATGGTCAGATTTAGAGCCGGTTCCCAAGGACTCAGCTTACCTCTACCTCCAAGATGGTCAATACTAGAGGAATGATCGCAGGAGGACTCGAGTGGGTTCCTTACTTCCCCGCTTGTTTTGTTAATTTCTTTACATTTTGCCGCTTGGCACCGACATGTTAGTTGGATATTCTTGCACTTACTTTTACATAATTGTAATTAAGTCAGACTGCAGCTAATAACAATTGTGTATATGTTGCTATATCATCTGGCTATGTTTTATAAAGCCAGATCTCAAGAACATTTTGACTAAGCGTTTGGGACGCCTTATTGTTTTATCTTAAATGTTCTCTGTTATTGCTTCTTGTTTGAATGATTGAGACAATAGATGTGAAGTGACCATAGCGAGACTTTCATGTAGTATGCACCCCCTTGTCTTTTAGACAACATTGATCGTATTATACGGTATTCATCTACCCGTAATACGTAGCTGACTGAGTCATTCCCCCGCTCTCCAGTATTCTGGTTCTGGGGCGTGACAAAAAGTGGGAGGAAGGAAAATAGAGGAGAAAAAAGTGAAGGAAAAGATTCATTTTTTCTGGTTTGGTATGGAAGAAACATAGGAATGAAGGAAAAGTGGAGGGATTACTTTTCTCTCATAACCTAAGAAATCCAATTCCCCAAAAAGTGGGAGAAAAAGTGGAAGAAATAGTGGAGGCTTGTATTAATTAACAATTATACCTCCATATAAATGTATTATTTAAAAATTATTTATGAAGTCAAATGGTAGATAAGTGATTTTAGTTGAGGGTAGAATTGGTAAACCTTATAATTTTTACTTTCTTTCCTTCCACTTTTTCTTTTATACCAAACAAAGGAAAATGGATCTCTTATCTTTTCCATCCTTGCTACCAAACACAAAGGAAGGAAATGTTCTTTCCTTTCCATGTGGAAGGAAAATACATCCCTCTATTTTTTCTCCCAAAAGTGGGAGAAAAAGTGGGAAGTAAAAATGGAGGCTTGCATTAATTAACAATTATACCCCTATATGAATGTATTATTTAAAAATTATTTATGAAGACAAATGGTAAATAGGTGTTTTTAGTTGAGGGTAGAATTGGTAAATCCTATATTTTTTTTTACTTTTTTTCCTTCCACTTTTTCTTTCATACCAAACAAAGAAAAATGCATCTCTTATCTTTTCCATCCTTGCTACCAAACACAAAGGAAAAAAATAATCTTTCCTTTCTATATGGAAGAAAAATAAATCTTTATCTTTTTCCTTCATTTCATTTTTTCATCCTTTCTATCAAATACAGCCTTAATGTTTTAGGCAAATTAATCTAAGCAATTATTAGGACTCACATCGCTTAATGCTTGTACAAAATGTTATTAATGCACTGGTACAGAATGCTAGATATTCTTTATCCCAAACTATATTCTTTGTCATAACATGATAAGTTTTTCTTTGCCGTGTTTGTGGAGGACAATTTTTTTGAAAAAAGTTAAAATTTTTTATAGTAAAAAAGTGAATTCTTGGTTGGAGGGAAAACTAATTTCTTTTCTTATTTTTCTTTCCTATAAGAATTGTTTTTTTTTTTTTTTTAACTTTTCTTTGACATTCGAATATAGAAAATGAATATATTTTTTTTCAACTCCGTGATCTGTCAACCAAACGAGACCCAATAGCGGCAAGCATGCTTTGGGTAACATATTTATAAACCTGTCACCTTGCTTTTTTTTTTTTGTTGAGTTCTCATACATAGAATTCATATGCTTGTTTAATCTTAATTAATATGACCTTTTGTACATTAGTTAAATGTTAATTCATTGATTACAAGTACAAGATTAGTTTTTGAATATGCTTATCGCTTGTCCATTGCATTATGTTTCTGATGGTAGCTAGTAGCTAGTTGCGTTATTTCACCTACTGAAAATCAAAAAGAGAACATGATATAAATTTGGGATGTTTATTCCCATTGAAATAAATATATAGTACCACTGTCTCTTCTTAGGCCTCGTTTGGTTACTGGTATTTGAGCTTGGAAAAGGAAAATAATTCATTTCCTATGTTTGGGAGCCAAAGGAAAGTTGTTGGAAAAGAAAAATAATTTTCAAGAGGTAGAAAAATAGGGGAGAAAGTGGTTCCTCCCATTTATCTAAGGAATCACTTTTCCTCCAACTTTTCCGCATTTATTACAAAAAATTTTGACCAAAATATCCATGTTCATATATTATTTACCATTTTTATCCATAATATCTTTTAAACAAAAATATTTCTAAAATAATTATTTTTATTAGCACGAGGATATTTTTGAAAAATTGACTTGATTTTGTTTTCTTTCCTTACAAACACCAAACACTATAATGAAAAGTAAAAGCATATTCCGGCTATAATCCGGATCTTTCCAAACACCGGAAAAGAAAGTTATAGGAATTATAATTTCCTAAAGGAAAGGAAATACCAAGGAATCAGTTTCATTTCCTTTCCATTCCGCGAACCAAACGAGGCCTTAAAGTGATATTTTGTCTTGGTACGATTCATATTCCAAGGAGATATTTTAGTAAATGTTTCTATTTTAAATATAAAAACTAACATATATTTTTACTTTTTTTTAAACTAGCAAACACCTCCATTTCAAATAATAATAATAATAAGATATGCCCCTACAATGATTACGATACGAGGATAATGCATATAAATGTATGAAAAAGTATACTCAGACCGAAAAAACAATCGAAAGAAAAACCGCAACGCCACGTAGCAGCTGCAGATTGGTCCAAAAGAAAATTAAAAACACTCAACCCTATGCTTACGTCGGCCGAAAATCGACCAGTCGAAATCCGACACGTGGCCACGATTTTAGCCGCGGTTGAAACTGCGATCCGTGTAGCAGAGCTGTAAATGTATAGACAAATAAAATATTAGAATGTCAAGTAATTCCTGAAACCAAGGAAGAAGAAAAGGACCATTGATCCAGGAACATGGTCAGCTAGCTCCCTTCACAGCGAACTTGGTGCCGGTGGTCACGTACCCTATCATTCATCAGTCTAAGCTAGATCTGACCAAGAGCGGATCCGGATTTGAAGCGAAAATCCACAAAATGAATACTATTTGAATTGTGTTTAAAAATATTTGTGGTCGTGATCTCCCTTGTGCAAAATGCAACAGGTTAAAACCAACATGAATTTAAATTGGAGATTTCTTTAAATTGAGTTAAATAGAATCCCAATGAACTGAAGATTCTGATAAGTAGGGGTGCAACTCGGACGGGTTTGGTCGGACTTGACGTCAACCAGAGTCCAATCCGATGAATCGTACGTCTAGTCCGACCCGTTCTCGGGTTCAATATATGAAACTCAAGACCAAGTCCGGAGGATCGGATTGGACTCGGGTTGGGTCGGGACTGTCGGGCTCTAATATAATATTTGAAATAATTTTAAACAAAAGTAATATTAAACACATAATCAAATAGTAATCAAGCATTAATTATCACAAAATATAAACTGAAACAAGATTTAGGACAATGATTTGAAAGAGTTTGGATGGAAAATTTTAGGATTTGAACTTGTTATATATATTTTAGGATTTGAACTTGTTATATATATATATATATATATATATATATAATATATAATATATATATATATGTCGGGTTCCGGGTTCTTCGGATAAACGACACATGAACTCGAGTCCAATCCGATTTTTGATCGGGTTCAAATATTTTAACCCAAATTCGAATCCGAATCTGATTGTCTTTAACCCTAATCCAATCCATCAACGGATTTACCTGATCGGGCTCGGGTTTAACCCACCCGAGTTGCACCCTACTGATAAGTTGTGCCAATTGCTGCTCCACCTTGATTTGTATGTATGTGGTGTGGTTGACAGGTTGGTGACCAGAAAGAAGCAAACACTTAGAGCATCATTAGTAGTTGGGACTCTCCAATACAATTTGGAGTCCAAAATTTCAAAGAAAAAAGTAAATGTAGAATGGGTTGAGTTTGTATCAGAATAGTAGGAAATGATAAAGTGAGCTCCGGTCCCAAAAAATGTGTGATCAAAAATTAATGTAGAAAAAAAAATAATATAAAATTTAGAATATAGAAAGTTGGGCTCCAAATTGGAACTTACTATTCTACAAAACGAGTTTCTACAATCTAGAATGTAGAAATTGGGAGGCCCAACCTTTAGCACCCATGGATGAATTGGGACCAAAATTATAAAATTGGAACTAAAAATGAGACTTATTCTACAAAATGAGCTCCTACATTCTAAATCTAGAAAATGGCATGGACCTTACTAATGATGCTCTTAAATGAGGACTTCCACCACCCCCATCCCATCCCATGCTATGGATGTTAATAAAAGGCTCCGTGCCTCCGTTGGTATAGCCAAAGCCCTGTAGCTAGCAGCCTAACTAACACACGTTCTCTATTTCGTCTTCTTCTCTCCAAACGGACTTGTTCAATGGCTTTCTAAGTGGTGATGCATTTGGTCCTTGGCCTAGTCCTAGCAATCTATTTGCCTCTTTCCTTGGTGTAGAGATTGGAGCACTCTGTGCACCTAAAGTAGCACCTGTAAAAATCATCCATTAGGTTTTGAAGAGAAAAGTGAGAGAAGAAGAGAAATTCTGAAGATAGGCGAGAGAAGGAGAGAAAGAACCAGTTGTGATTTGTCAAAATTTTACAAATCTTGAAATCTTGGGTTATTTAGTAATACAGTCCTACATAATAGTTGATATTAGAGTTTGGATCTCCAAATTATCCGACGTTAGTATTTGGATTTTCAAATCACTGTTCACTAGAACAGTGATTTGGAAATCCAAACTCTAATGCAGATATTAACCATACATAAATATTGTTTTGATTGTCAATAAATTATAATCTTTCTTAAATAGTATACTAATATTATTAATCGTTGGATTTAACTTGAACAAAAATTCTACGGACACAAATAACTATAATTGTGCTCATTTGCTCAACCTTGTGTGTGTATATATATCTATAATTGTGCTCATTTGTTCAACCTTGTGTGTGTGTGTGTGTGTGTGTGTGTGTGTGTGTGTGTGTGTGTGTCTCTCTCTCTATATATATATATATATATATATATATAACAAATGATCTCTAACTTAGTGGTTAAGAGAGATGCATGCGACCAAGTGGTCAGGAGATCGATTCCCAGTGGAAGCGTTCGTGTGTATATATATATCCCACCGGGAATCGAACTCCTGAACAATCGATCTCCTGACCACTTGGGTCGCATGCATCTCTCTTAACCACTAAGCAAAGGAAATTAGTTTCTGGAATCGTTCCTACTGGAATTCGAATTCGGTCCACAAGGACCACATGCCTCCACACTAATCACTTGGACTAATGGTCATCAGCTATATATATATATATATATAAATATATATATATATATAGATATATATATATAATATATATATATTATATTATGTTGAAATGAATAAGGTGTGATGTATCCTCCGAGGTGGTTGTGAACAATTTTTATCATATTTATTATGTATAATTGTAGTAGTTGCAGAAAATGAAGATTGATTGTAGGGATGCTCATTTTGCGGACAAATTATTTTGCTAAGTTTGCCCGTATATTATGCTAGTTCTTTGGAGGCACTAAGGTTGCGTTGGTTCATTGTAATGTAATCGTAATCGTAATAGAATTGGATTTGTAATGTAATTGGGTTTGTAATGTAATGGAATTACAATTACATTACTATGTTTGGTTGAAACATGTAATCAAACCATGTAATGTAATGCCAATTGCATTCATATGTTTGGTTTACCATGTAATGTAATTAAGTTTCTAATTTAATATTTTTTTTAATAAACATAAAATTTAAAAATTGGATCACTAAATTTTTAAAAAAATTTAAAAAGAAAAAAAAAAACAAAAAATAAATAATAAATAAATAAGGGAAAAATGGTTTGTTTTCTGCTAAAAAAATCAAAAATGACAAAAAATAAAAAATACAAAAAATGACAAACGAACAAAACAGAAGGGAAAAAAAAACCAAAAATGAAAAAGCGATAAAAAAGAAAAAACGACAAAAAAAAGATCAAAAATGTGAAAACCATAAAAGTGACCAATAATGATAAAAAAATTTGACAAAAAAACAAAAAAAAATTTGACAAAAAACAACAATAAATGAAAGGAAAAAAAAGACGAAAAAGACCAAAAACAAAAAAGGGCAAAAATGAACAAAAACGACAAAAAAAGAAAATAAAATGCCAAAAAAGATAGAAAAAGAGCAAAAAAATATAAAACGATACAAAGGAACAGAAATGACAAAAAACGAAAATACGAAAAAAAGACCAAAAACAAGAGGGAATTAAAACGAGCAAAAAACGTCAAAAAGATTAAAAAACGAACAAAAACGTATAAGGTCAACAAAAATCGATAAATAACATGCAGAAATGACAAAAAATGTGCAAAATCGACAAAAAACGATTAAAAAAACGTTAAAAAATTGAAAAAAAAAAAGATAAAAAAGGCAAAAAAAAAAAAAAAAATAAAAAAAAACGACAAAAAGGGCAAAAAAGAACAAAAAAAAAGGACAAAAAAAACGACAAAAAAACGAACAAAAATAACCAAAAACGAACAAAAATGACCAAAAACGAACAAAAACGACAAAAAAGGACAAAAGAGAACAAAACGACAAAAAACAAACAAAAAACCAAAAATGACAAAAAAAGAACAAAAACGACAAAAAAACGAACAAAAAAAGGACAAAAAACGATAGAAAACCGAACAAAAATGACACAAAACAAACAAAAATAACAAAAACGAACAAAAACGACCAAAAAAAAAAGAACAAAAAAGACCAAAACAACAAAAAAGATAAAACGACAAAAAAACAAACAAAAACAACAAAAAAAAACGAACAAAAATGACAAAAAGAACAAAAACGACAAAAAACGGACAAAAAAACAAAAAAAAACGACAAAAAAACAAACAAAAACTAACCAAAATGACAAAAAACGAACAAAAAAGACAAAAAACGAACAAAAAAAAGGACAAAAATGACAAAAAATCGAACAAAAATGACAAAAAAGAACTAAAATTACAAAAAAACGAACAAAAAACGACAAAAAATGACAAAAAACAAACAAAAAAGGACCAAAAACAACAAAAGGACAAAAAAAACAAAAACAACGAAAAACGAACAAAAATGACAAAAAACGAACAAAAACGACAAAAAAGGACAAAAACAACAAAGAGAGGACAAAAATGACAAAAATAAACAAAAACAAACAAAAACGAACAAAAATGACAAAAAACGAACAAAGACGACAAAAAACGGACAAAAACAACAAAAAAGGACAAAAACGAACAAAAAGCAAACAAAAACAACAAAAAACGAACAAAATAACAAAAAACGAACAAAACAAAACGACAAAAAATGACAAAAAACGAACAAAAACGACAAAATGACAAAAAGTGAACAAAAACGACAAAAAACGACAAAAAACAAACAAAAACAACATAAATGACCAAAAAACGAACAAAAATGACAAAAAAACGAACAAAACGACCAAAAATGAACAAAAATGACCCAAAACGACAAAAAACAAAAAAAAACAACAAAAAATGAACAAAAACGAACAAAAAGACCAAATTATAGCATACCAACATTCCTCTTAAGTTGTAATGTAATTGCGATTACATAGGTTTATGATGTAATTGAGTTTAGGAGAAACTGATGTAATGTAATCAAACTTGTAATCGCGATTACATTACATCTAATTTTTTTGTCCAACCAAACATCCGAGTTAGATTGACAACGTAATGCCAATTACATTACGTTGTCCAATCCTGCAAACCAAACGGGCCCTAAGTCATTTATGAGGGTGTTTGATCTTAGACCATCTCCAATGGTGATTTTTAAAATTGAGTTCTTATCCTACTTGGCACTGTACTTTAAGGAGATTTCTATCCTAGTTGGAAGAGTTTCTACATAGAAATTGTAGACATACAAAAATGTTCTCCAATGCTTTTCCATTTCTATCCTATGTGTCAAATAGTAAAAGGACCAATTTAATGGTGTGGGACACAATAATAATTGTCATGAGAGAGGAGAATTTTTATGAGAGTTTCTACATGTAGAAATCCTCCTAGAAAATTTTTATCCTACATTATTGCCACATAGGATAGAAATGGTGATAGAAATCATCATTGGAAGAATTTTTTTCTAAAATAGATTTCTTCCATAGAAATAGGGAAGATAGAAACCCCCATTGGAGATGGTCTTATGATCCTAGTGGACATCATGTTTCCCATGTAAACAATTGTAATATTGTGGATTCTGTCGTCTTTTTAGAGGTCTTTGGGTTGACCAGACAACACTGCCCAAGCAAAGGCTTTCATCATGGCCGATTTAGAGCGCATCATTTGAACCATAATTTTTGGTTTTATTTTTACATAATTCACCATGAGGTGAAATTTATCTAAGCCTGTGAGAATTAATGATAGATATCTTACATGGACCCAGACCCAAGTTCAATTGGTAGATCAGATTGATATTAACTTTCTAGATTTTTTCGGTTTAAATATTTATTTTTAGAATTAAGCCTAAATAAGAAAAAAAAAAATTGAGTTGGTTAAGAATTTGACATATCTTCTGGACAAGTATTTAGAGATATGTTTGATTTTCTTTCATTGTTTTTATAGTCTTTAAATAGTTTATAAATTTAGAGAATAGAAAATTGAAGAATGAATGAGAAAATTTTACATTTGAGTTTGTATAGTAAGTAATCAAAATTATTAGAGTTGATCTATATTTCTTCGTCTCCGATGCTCAGTCGAATCTCGAGTACAAAAGTACATTATCATCATGTAAACCAGGTATACAAGCCAATTATTATTGTAGCCAGGATAATTAGGACGATCGTCCAGGGTTGCACGGACCAGGAGGGCCCCATTTTTTCTAAACAATATATAATAGCTTTGAAATTTTTTTTAATATTATATGTATGATGCTATTAATACTATTATAGCAACTTTGGAATAAATAAATAAATATTATATGCATGTTGCTATTAATATTTAAAATCTATTTATAGTAGCTTAGAAAAATCCAAGGTTAAACTACAATATGCCTGCTGCATTTTTCAAAGCTACCTTAATAATCATCGTCATGATCTTTGTTGTTTGTTGTCCATAATTCTAGGTAGGTGGATCCATTATATTCTTTTCATGTCACCAGCTTTTTTTTTCTTTCTTTTACAGAAATTTTCATGTAAAGGGAAATATTTAAGTGTAATTGTACGAAAGAGGAAAAGTTTGAAGAATTCTCAAATAAAGGGATAAGTCGCCAACTCTTTTGAGGCGGTGGGGAGAGAAGTAGCGGGGGGGAGGGGACCGCCAACCTCAATGGCGGGGTATGGGGGGGTCCGCCAAGCTTCATAAATCAACTTTACTTTAAAATACATACCCGCAATTCATCTACATCTACCTCGCCGTCAATTGTGCGATCTAGGTCCATAAAGTTGTTGTCACGCCCCAGAACCAGAATACTGGAGAGCGGGGACAGACATAGCCAGCTACGTATATTGAAATGGATTCTATCTCGCTATACGGTCACGGCTGTCTAGATACATGAGGGTTTACTACAAGCCAACAGTCTCCTATGGTCATGAACAAGCCTAGTGTCTCAAACACAAGCAAGTAAGTAAATGTTACAAGATGTATGATCATTAAATATACAATAATAAGGCGTCCCAAATATTTATATTCAGCTGATCATGAAGCTAGTCGTTACAAAATGTTAGGACTAGCAAGAGTTTTAGTCATACATGATCAACCCTAGGATATGTCAATCATGTTACAGCCCGTAGGCAGACAGTAAGTAAGTGCAATCGAGCTAAACAGGTGCTCATCGGCTAAACGCCTCAAAAGAATATTTTAACAATAGAGTGGGGGAGCCAAAAATAACCCACTCGTTGTAGCGCACCGCTTTCGATAGGCGACGGAACTTCATAATATGCTAGCGCCGAGTCAGATCGGCCGGGAACTTAGATGGCCATCTGACTCGATCGCTAAGCTTGGTAAACGTTAACGCCTTGCGGCATTGATTCAAATCGATTTGGACGGAAGTTACGAGAATCGATCCAACTAATGGAACGACTTCTGTTGGAATAAGTCCTAGATGCAGCGGGCTGCGTCTCGGCGAGTGAGCTCTCTATAAGAGTCCCTTCGACGGGACCGGACCGCTGTATGTTTTCTTGGAGCTTTGCCGCTGGGCTTGATGAAGTGCTTTCGCGTCGTTTTCATGGATGCAATTACAATTTCGATGCAAGGGAAAAAGAAGAAATTCTAACAAAGCGTTGGTGCCATTGCAGGAGCTCGCGTAACTAAGGATTGACGTTGCGTAGCGCTTGGACGATCGGCACGAAGCAAAGTAATCGGTGGGTGATTCGACCCTTCTTTTCTACTCTGTCCCGCAAACTTATTCCTTGCTTCGAATTCATTCAAATCGAACGATGCCAAGTTAATTGCATGCCAATCCACTAAGTCAAGAACTCGGGAAAAACGTATCAATTTTGAGTAATCTACTCGGAAAAATGAAGTTTCTCACATAACTGGAAAAGTTTAAGGTTCTAGTAAAAGATAGACTATTTCACGTGCTGTAAAATAATATGAAACGTCGATCATGGGTTATGATACCTCGGACAATTTGGTGCCCACGGGATGCTAAATCGGTGTACGGCTTTGGGGAAAATGAATCGTTGCATGAGTTGCGAGAAATGATAATGCTGTTCGATACTATCCGCGCTATACGAAACCGTTTGCATATATGAAACTGTTCGCACATAGGCATGGTCATGGACAGCTTGTGCACAAGTTCGTTTTCCTCGAAACGGTATCCGGGGCATCGGAACCGATTCGTCCTAGGGGGAATAAATTATCGTGCTTCGGCACGAGGCATGCGGGACCTTCAGTAAGGCTTGCAACCTAGGCTGAACGGGTTGTGTCGCATGCCAACTTCGATTAAGTCCCTAGTGGTGCGTAGCACCAATGACCGCATATAAGATAGTTGCATGCTCACCTATTGTCTTATGCAGGTGTAAATATTATCTCTGTTTTTATGCAGGGACGAGCACGGCCGTGGTAAAAAATATGATAAACTGCGATGTTATGTTGTATGCTTTAATACTCAAAGACGGCTATCGAATATGAACTGAATTCATTTAGTTCTAATAGAAAGACAACTCTAAAGCATGCCTATCCTAACAATCAGAGTCGGTTTAGACGAGTTGGTTCGTCTCGTCCACTTAGCAAGTGTGCTAATCCCCTCCCCAATTTCCCCAGGTGCGGCGGGCGCTCCAACCTAAAACGAAGCTGAAGTGCGGAGAGGCGTTTTGAAGCTCTTCCTATACTGAAGTATTTTGAAGCCAATTCAAGTCGACGGCTTATGTATAAAGGGACGAATGTATGGGACGGCAAGCGTAGTTCAGGCAACTTGTTGAATGTATTCTCTTTATGTTTTCAATCAATGTAGCCGCAACGGCATCCAATGTAATTACGAGTTGCACTTCGTTGCAAGCTATGAATGAAAAGCATTTCTATCTTCCTATACTGCGTCTTAAATTCTGATGTGATTTGTGAAGTTTCAACTTGGCGTATTTATATCAAATGCAACGTAACGTTCTGCCTTGTACGAGTGCAAATTCCAGACTCGTACGGCATCACGCCTTAGCGAAGACGATCGAATCGGCAATAATTAACAACGGAGACGAACGTTGCCGACTCGGGGCATGACAAATTGGTATCAGAGCTCAGTTATGTTTCCTCAGATTTTCGAAATATGTTTCATTGTTGGAATGTCCGTTGCGATGGCTTGATTGAATGCTTGTCGGCATGCTGCGTGAAATACAAGTTCCATACAGGTAAGTCCGTAGATATTTTTGAAAAATACTAACGGATTTACACTGTTTGTAGGAATGACTAAACGAGATAAGAAAATTGCCGGCCCAACAACCCAAACTGTAGATAGTACGTCGAGCACAAAAAGTACTGAGCCTACCAAGACGACTATACAGAAGATGCTACAGTTGATGGAACTGCAGCAGCAGCAGCTTCAGACACAATTCAAAGCCCAATTTGAGGCGCAACAAAGACAGATGAATGCCCTGACTCAGATAGTGAGCAGAATGGCGGGCAATACCAAGACGACGGACGAAGAGCCCGAGGAAAAGCAAGGTGATCAGAAGAAGAAGAGGAGGAAGATGGCTCCCCGCAAATGATGAACTCTCCTTCCATGTTCAAAGGGAAGGAGTTTCGCAAAATAAACCCGCCAAAGTTCAACGGCCGAGCAGAGCCCGACGTGATAGTAGGATGGCTCGCAGAGATAGAGGACTTATTCGATCTCCTCTGCATCGAAGGGTCCCAGAGGGTGGCCTGTGCGGCGCTGCAGTTACAACTTAGAGCACATGACTGGTGGGCGGCGAAGAAACAAGAGATCTATGAAACCGATTCCAATAAAAAGATTTCTTGGAAAATGTTCAAGACAGCCTTCCTTGAGCAGTACGTTCCTCGTGCCATCCGTCGACAGATGAGTTCATGATGTTGAGGCAGGGGAATATGAGTGTCGAAGATTATGAAACAAGCTTCTAGAAACTTGCAAATTTGCCGGCGCCTTTCTGTCCAACAAAGAAGAATGGTGCGAGCGTTTTCAGCAAGGCCTCAACGAAGAACTGCGTAGGGACGTCATGAACCAACGATGCCAAACTTATCGTGAATCCTACGAAGCCGCACTTGATAGTGAGCGAATCTTTGGCCGTATATCACAAAGGGCCGTGCCTGTCGTTCGCAACAACTTCAACAAGCGTCCTAATGACGCTGGAGGATCGGGAGTACAAAAGTGCCCAAATACGTCTGAGAATCGTGGTCACTTTGCCGTAGTAAATTGCAACAGATGCGACAAGCGTGGGCACCGAGCACCCGATTGTAGACTGAGAACATGCTTCAAGTGTGGCGAGCTAGGCCACTTCAGTCAATATTGTCAGGCGGGGAAGCCGAATCAACACAACCCACCAAGGAACACTCCGAATCCATATAAAGCGCCTACACTACAAGGCGCAAATGCGGTGCCTGTGACCCCGCAGAATCAACGCCACGGAGCTCAAGGCCGAGTTTATGCCTTAACTCGGGACGAGGCGTACGCGTCCGATACGGTTGTAACAGGTATATTACTCTACAAAGATATACCTGCTCGAGTCCTATTCGATTCGGGTGCGAGGCATAGCTTTATATCTGCTGATTACGCGAAAGAAAATAAAATAACCATGCAATCACTATATAAATATTAGCGTTAGCACTCCATCGGGAGTCGATATACCTGCGAACTTTATTTGTAGGGATGACCACCTTTGCATCGGGGGAAGATATCTATCCTTGGATGCCGTCGTGCTAGACATCAAAGATTACGACATAATCCTGGGCATGGATTGGTTGGGCGCTTGTCGTACAACGATCGAGTGCGCGGAGAAGAGAGTGGTGTTTCGCCTTTCTGGCAAGACAGAGTTCTCATATTCGTGCGGTACGGCCTCAAAGACGGCGATGATGGTATCGGCAATCTCGGCAAGGCGTATGCTGCGTTTCGGCTGTGCGGGATACTTGACATCAGTTCGAGACACACGGACGGATAATACAAACACAATGCAGACTGATGTTGTGGCAGACTTTCCTGACGTTTTTTCTGACGAGATGCCCGGGATGCCGCCGGATCGAGAAATTGAATTCAGCATCGACACCTTTCCGGATACACGGCCGATATCAAAGGCGCCTTACCGAATGGCTCCAGCAGAACTGAAGGAACTGAAGGTGCAATTACAAGAGTTGCTAGACCGCGGATTTATTCTCCCTAGCGTCTCTCCGTGGGGAGCTCCTGTATTGTTCGTGAAAAAGAAGGATGGTTCGTTACGGCTATACATCGACTATCGGGAACTCAACAAGGCGACCGTACGAAACAAGTATCCTTTGCCGCGAATTGACGACTTGTTTGACCAACTGCAAGGCGCGACAATATTTTCAAAAATCGATCTTCGTTCAGGCTATCATCAATTGAAGATCAAGTCCGACGACATATCGAAGTCTGCCTTCCGCACTCGATATGGTCATTACGAATTCCTCGTCATGCCGTTCGGTTTGATGAATGTCCCAGCCGCGTTCATGGATCTGATGAACCGAGTCTTCCGACCTCAAATAGATAAATTTGTAGTCGTATTCATCGACGATTCCTTGTCTACTCAAAGAATCGTGAAGAACATGCGGAACATTTGAAGATGGTACTGCAGATTCTGCATGAAAACAAATTGTACGCCAAGCAGAGTAAGTACGAGTTCTGGATGAGTAGCATGACATTCCTCGGGCACGTAATCTCTGCCGAAGGTGTCGCGGTGGACCCAAAGAAGATTGATGCGGTGGTGGATTGGAAACGACCTGCCTCGGCTAGCGACATTCGGAGTTTCCTGGGCATAGCGGGCTACTATCGTAGATTCGTGCGAAGCTTCTCAAAACTAGCGTCGCCTCTGACTCGCCTCACCCAGAAGGGAGTAGTATTTGAATGGAGCGACGACTGTGAATCCAGCTTCCAAGTGTTGAAGCAACGGCTCGTCTCAGCTCCAAT
This sequence comes from Iris pallida, assembly GCA_029216955.1. Lineage (NCBI taxonomy): Eukaryota > Viridiplantae > Streptophyta > Magnoliopsida > Asparagales > Iridaceae > Iris > Iris pallida. The sequence continues at coordinate 212,359 of JANAVB010044820.1, forward strand.
CCTTGCACTTCCAGACGGTCCAGAAGGCTTTCAGATATTCAGCGACGCATCGGGAACTGGCCTCGGGTGCGTACTCATGCAGAGAAACAAAGTCATCTCCTACGCTTCACGGCAGTTGAAGCAGCACGAGAAAAACCCCGACGTACGACATAGAATTGGCGGCGATCGTCTTTGCATTGAAGTTATGGCGGCACTACCTCTATGGCGTGGCATGCAGAATCAACACAGATCACAAAAGCCTGAAGTACTTATTTACGCAACGGGAACTCAACCTACGACAGCGACGTTGGCTCGAACTCATAAAAGATTACGAGCTAACGATCGAGTATACACCGGGCAAGGGAAACGTGGTGGCCGACGCACTCAGCAGAATGTTTATGGGAACACTGGCCATAAACAAGGAAATACGGCGAGACCTTGAAGCGATGGGTATCGAACTCGGAATTGAGTATCGACACCTGCACCTAGCTCAACTGAAGTTAGGATCGAGCCTGCTTAGCAAGATAAAGACCGCACAGGAGGACGACTCATTTCTGAAGAAAATGTGCGAGCTGATTTCAACGGGAAGGGCGACTGACTTTGCGGAAGACGGAGACGGAACGATGCGACTAAAGGGAAGGCTCTGCGTTCCTGAAACTGCCGAACTCAGAAAAGAAATTCTGACGGAGGCGCATTATACGAAGTACTCGTTACATCCTGGAAGCACCAAGATGTACAAGGACTTGCACAAATTTTTGGTGGCACGGCATGAAAAAAGACGTGGCTACGTTCGTATCGCAATGCATGGCATGTCAGCAGGTGAAGGCGGAACACCAACGGCCAGGCGGCGAGCTGCAGAACATCGCCATTCCCGAGTGGAAGTGGGACAATATCTCGATGGATTTCATTGTGGGATTTCCGAAGACGTCGCGGGGGGAATGACGCAATTTGGGTCATTGTTGATAGATTGACCAAGTCGGCTCACTTCATCGCAATTAAAGTAGGATGGAGCGTCGATCGGTTAGCACAAATCTACGTCGATGAGATTGTTCGACTGTACGGGGTACCGGCCTCTATAATTTCGGACAGAGACGGGCGATTCCTATCGCGTTTCTGGACGAGCCTTCAAGCGGCGATGGGGACCAAACTGAACTTTAGTTCGGCGTACCATCCCCAAACAGACGGTCAGACAGAGAGGTCAATCAGATCTTAGAAGATATGTTACGTCTGTGTGCGATCGACCTAAAGACTAGTTGGGATACGCATTTGCCGCTTGCGGAGTTTGCGTATAACAATAGTTATTAGTCGAGCATTCAGATGGCTCCATACGAAGCGATCTATGGGAGGAAGTGCCGTTCGCCGATATGCTGGGATGAAGTCGGAGAGCGACAAGTGCTTGGACCGGAACTGGTGGAGCAGGCTGTCGAAAAGGTCCGCTTGATTCGAGATAGACTCCGCATCGCACAAAGTCGACAAAAGAGCTACGCAGATCTTCATCGGCGACCGCTAGAGTTCTTGGCCGGGGACCATGTATTTCTAAAGTAACGCCCATGCGCGGTGTGATGCGGTTCGGCGTTAAAGGCAAGTTGAGCCCGAGATTTGTAGGCCCCTTCGAGATCATTGAGCGAGTTGCGACGGTTGCTTATCGGATCGCACTACCTCCTGCCTTAGCTGATGTGCACGATGTTTTCCACGTTTCACAACTTCGAAAATGCGTGCACGACCCAAGTCATGTGGTTAGCTTCGATCAGTTGGAGCTACGTACTGACTTGTCTTACTCGGAGGAGCCTATTCAAATTTTGGACCGCAAGGAGAAGGTGCTGCGAAATCGGTCGATGTCCTGGTCCGCGTGCTTTGGCGGAACCATTCAGTCGAGGAGGAGTCGACGTGGGAGATGGAGGCGGAGATGAAAGAGAAGTACCCCGCGTTGTTTGTCTAAATTAAGGTCAGACCCTTGTTCTTAAGTTTCGGGACGAAACTTTTCTTAGTGGTATATTATGTAGCGCCCCGCTTTCGATAGGCGACGAAACTTCATAATATGCTAGCGCCGAGTCAGATCGGCCGGGAACTTAGATGGCCATCTGACTCGATCGCTAAGCTTGGTAAACGTTAACGCCTTGCGACATCGATTCAAATCGATTTGGACGGAAGTTACGAGAATCGATCCAACTAATAGAACGACTTCTGTGGAATAAGTCCTAGATGCAGTGGGCTGCGTCTCGGCGAGTGAGCTCTCTATAAGAGTCCCTTCGATGGGACCGGACCGCTGTATGTTTCTTGGAGCTTTGCCGCTGGGCTTGATGAAGTGCTTTCGCGTCGTTTTCATGGATGCAATTACAATTTCGATGCAAGGGGAAAAGAAGGAATTCTAACAAAGCGTTGGTGCCATTGCAGGAGCTCGCGTAACTAAGGATTGACATTGCGTAGCGCTTGGACGATCGGCACGAAGCAAAGTAATCGGTGGGTGATTCGACCCTTCTTTTCTACTCTGTCCCGCAAACTTATTCCTTGCTTCGAATTCATTCAAATCGAACGATGCCAAGTTAATTGCATGCCAATCCACTAAGTCAAGAACTCGGAAAAAACGTATCAATTTTGAGTAATCTACTCGGAAAAATGCAAGTTTCTCACATAACTGGAAAAGTTTAAGGTTCTAGTAAAAAGATAGACTATTTCATGTGCTACAAAATAATATGAAACGTCGATCATGGGTTATGATGCCTCGGACAATTTGGTACCCACGGGACGCTAAATCGGTGTACGACTTTGGGGAAAATGAATCGTTGCATGAGTTGCGAGAAATGATAATGATGTTCGATACTATCCGCGCTATACGAAACGTTTGCATATATGAAACTGTTCGCACATAGGCATGGTCATGGACAGCTTGTGCACAAGTTCGTTTTCCTCGAAACGGTATCCGGGGCATCGGAACCGATTCGTCCTAGGGGGAATAATTTATCGTGATTCGGCGCGAGGCATGCGGGACCTTCAGTAAGGCTTGCAACCTAGGCTGAACGGGTTGCGTCGCATGCCAACTTCGATTAAGTCCCTAGTGGTGCGTAGCACCAATGACCGCATATAAGATAGTTGCATGCTCACCTATTGTCTTATGCAGGTGTAAATATTATCTCTGTTTTCATGCAGGGACGAGCACGGCCGTGGTAAGAAATATGATAAACTGCGATGTTATGTTGTATGCTTTAATACTCAAAGACGGCTATCGAATATGAACTGAATTCATTTAGTTCTAATAGAAAGACAACTCAAAACATGCCTATCCTAACAATCAGAGTCGGTTTAGATGAGTTGGTTCGTCTCGTCCACTTAGCAAGTGTGCTAATTCCCTCCCCCAATTTTCCCAGGTGCGGCGGGCGCTCCAACCTAAAACGAAGCTGAAGTGCGGAGAGGCGTTTTGAAGCTCTTCCTATACTGAAGTATTTTGAAGCCAATTCAAGTCGACGGCTTATGTATAAAGGGGTGAATGTATGGGACGGCAAGCGTAGTTCAGGCAACTTGTCGAATGTATTCTTTTATGTTTTCAATCAATGTAGCCGCAACGGCATCCAATGTAATTACGACTTGCACTTCGTTGATGCTATGAATGAAAAGCATTTCTATCTTCCTATACTGCGTCTTAAATTCTGATGTGATTTGTGAGGTTTCAACTTGGCATATTTATATCAAATGCAACGTAACGTTCTGCCTTGTACGAGTGCAAATTCCAGACTCGTACGGCATCACGCCTTAGCGAGGACGATCGAATCGGCAATTAACAACGGGGACGAACGTTGCCGACTCGGGGCGTGACACTCGTTGCCCTGGTTACGCCTGGTGTTCACCATCGGGCTGGAGAGGCGGTAGATCCTCTGGATCTGCTCCAAAATCTGGCCATACAAAACCAGCTGGATCAGATCCCAGAAAGAGCAAGTGCCACAAAGGAAGATTTACTTAGAAACTAAAACTAGCAATCAGCACAAGAGTATAAATAAAGTAAGAACAGGAATAAGAAATACATCAGGATGATATACGACGAGATAACCATGGGACTATTCAGATAGCCAGGTTACAACCCGTAAACCAAATAAGGACCGGGGTTGTAACCCTTCGTCTGAACAGAACTTGGATTCTCACCATTTATAGGTAAATAAATACAAGCATTCTGGTCATGCAGTAATCAGGATCAGGGCAAGACTAGACTGGTTAGACTCCATCCAATCATTTCACGGCCAAGCAAGAATTACGGCTTGATACTTTAACTAACTAGGGTTGTCACAAGCCTAATTACTAACAAGATGCAGTGAGATTATTCCATAGCCACTGTAATGCCCCGCTCCGCACGGTGTATTACGCTGAAGCGTTGACTCAATGAGTCGCGCTGACGCAAAGGAAATGTATCGATGCAAAATGATACGAGAGTTAAGTTGTCCCGAGCAATGCATCAAACTAAGTTGATACGAAGAGTTGCCTTGTCCCGAAAGAATGCATCGAGTTGAATCGATGCGAAGCGCCGCGTTGCCCCGAAGGATGAGTGCGTTGAATCGGCTCGAAGATTCTAAGAAATCGAATCGACCAACGCGCAAGTCCGAATCGTTGAAGTATTGATTTTAGTTGGTTTCGTGTGCAGGTTATACTTTGACGGAAAAATATTAGAGGTCGATCTTTTGCAATATTTAGTAAGGGGTCCGCGAAATCAAATCGTCGCCTTGCGACGGGCCGAGACTTGGGCACGCTAAGGCAAATCGGACGTATAACTCAATGAAGCACGAAGTGCTCGAATGGCTAAGTCAGGAGAGTGGCCGTGCAAAAGTTAGGGAATCGAGCCGCATCGGCTCGGCGAAACGACGAAGGCATATCGACTCAAGGTGGAAGGATTGACTTCTTTTTACTCCTTCATTCGATAAGTCAAATATATCATTGTATGCTAAGTTAACCTATCGATGCCACGGGCGTGGTCCGATCGGAGATAAATCATAGTGTGTCGAACACTAAGTTAGAACAATTAAAATGATACGTGCATCATATGCATGAGTCGCTATGGAACATTGGATATCGCAAAGGCGAGCGCCTCGGTGCGCAAGCCGCATGAACATGGGATAACTGTAATCGGCAAGTGCCTTAGTGCACAAACCATACCGTGCCTTTGCGCACGAGTTAGAACGGCTAGAACATTGAAAGACAATAGGCGAGCGCCCTAGCGCGCAATCCCCGAACATTGAATGCTAAGTTGTAGAACATTGGAAGTACGGTCGAAACGTGCCTACGTGCACGGGATAATAAAAGATGGCTTCGTTGCGAAAGAATACAGTTGCGGTATGAATGTGGCAGAACTGTCGGATATGACATGTTGCCTCGAAAGGTGTTCGAGACCTTCGGGTCGTTCGGTTGACGAGCATTGAGTTGAGGCACGATGCCATTGAATCATCGAAACGAAGTACGAAACGAAAGAACATAGAAAGCTAAATGGAAGAAATACGAGACGATAAGTCTGAGTCTCGGACTCAAGACTATGTTTGGTTGTTTGAATTTAACTGTTGAATGATATGGCGTTGCATGGTCGATTGGAATGGGCTCGAGATTAATGTGATAATAACTCGTACACGAGTGTCCCCCAAATGGTTAAATGCCGGAGGTCCCCGGAACCGATTTGGCCGCAGAGGGATGGATAATCTTTGTAGGCGCACATCCTTAAACAAGATGGGAGAAGCCACAAATGATGGGGTAGAGGGAACGTTTCGGTTGTTTGGGATGTGACCCAACCCGTGAAACGCCCGACAGCCCAACCAAATAGTGAGAAAAGAAGGAGAGAAAAGAAAGGAACTCCTTTAGTCCATTCCGGCGCGGATACGCCAACGGCCCTCATATAGTTAAGGAACGATGGATTGAAAGTGTAGGCGCATATGCGTCCCGCATAGAGATCCTGCTTAGAGATGCACCATAACATGACAGGGAAGGATTACGGCGTATTCACCTTGCGTCGGTGCAAGGGCAAGTGCGTCGACTTGGTAAGTCGCGCCACGAATCAAACGAGATTGCTTGCTTGCCTATTAAATTCGATAACATACTGATATAACATGCTTTACGCTTTCGAAGATGCCATGAAATTGACCCTAAGGAGAACATAGCAAGATCATAAGCTAAGTTGCATGATTCAACATAAATATTAAAATGTCGGTTTGGAAAGATGATCTTTGCTTCAGTACATGCGAGGACGAACGTACTGATCCCCCACCAGCTTCATGCAGGGTGCAGGGAATGGATTGCTCATGGCGAAGCGTTGCTTGAAGTGTTAAGGCCTGGAATTCCGAAGCACATTGAAGCGTGCTATCGTATTGACGCTCGGACTACGCAGCTGGATTGATGCGGCCGAGATATAGAAGGCATGATGTATGAAACGGTGAAATCCTTTGTGGGCAAGAGAGAACCTGAGTGTTGTAGCCAATCTGGCATATATTGTTAGGCTATCAAAAGCTATTGTAATCTCAGTTTCGAATATCAATAAAGAGAATTGTTTCGTATACTCTGTTTCCTTTCGTTGTTAATATCGAATCAAAAGATAACCATTTGAGAACTTGTCATCTTGCCTTGCACGAGCGCAACTCCAGGCTCGTGCGGCATCACGCCCCCTGCGAGGACGATAATTCGGGTGATTCCGGGGGGGCGTGACAAATTGGTATCAGAGCTCTAGGCTCAATTTTCTCTGGACGCTCGCTTCATTACAATTCGGAAAGTTGCCCACCACCACTTGATATCACTCTTGACTCTACTCGATGCCGCACTGGATGTTCCATACAATAAGTCTAATACAAATCGTGTAATTTTGCCGCATGTGTTTTAGAAATTACATGATGTTTGCTAAGAAAGTCGCGAAGGGTATATTGCATTGAATACAAACGAGCCGTAAAAATGTTAGTTGCTGCAAGCGCAACAAAATTATGGAATACGATTTGAGATACTGTGGCAATGTAACTTGTTGAATGAGAAATAAAATGATGCACGAAGTGCAACGGGTAATGGTGAATATGCGTTAAAATAAAAGTGAGAAGTGATAAGCCAATACCGAATGTTTAAACGGATTGTGCATTGACTTGGAAAGTCGAGAGTAATTCGTTGCACGAGGTGCAGTAAATATCGAAAATGATCGTTGCACGATGTGCAACGCATATTGGAAAGTAAAATTATTGTACGTGGTGCAACGCATATCAAATTAATCGTTGCATGAAGTGCAAAGGAAATTAGAAATAAATCGTTGTACAAAGTGAAATAAAGTGTCAGAAATAAATCGTAGCACGATGTGCAACGCGTATCGGAAGTGAAATTTGTTGCACGGGGTGCAACGCGTATCTAAATAAATTGTTGCACGAGATGCAACGTAAGAAAAGAATTGAAATCGTAAATCGATAGAACGAATCGTTCGGTTGCACACAAACTTATGTTGGCAAACGAGAACATTGACCGAGTTGTGTCGGATTTTGATAGAATCAAAGTTACGGTTGTGATCAAGCACGATCACTGCGGAAATCGTGAGTCGGAAGAGAACGTTGGCCTATACTAAGATAATACGAGGGAAATGACTTGAGTTCCGAGTGGTATATGCCATACCACGTAGGCGATGAATGACTCAATTCTAGTGGTATATGGTATACCCTTGTGCGATGAATTGCATCGACGCGTTGTGAGAATTGCGGAAGAATTTTCCACAACGGACGGGACAGCACCGAGACTCGATTGAAATTTGTATGACGGTACGTTGATGCAAGTGTTCTTCGAAAATCGGTTGGGACGATAAGGCAAGACTCGTATCGATGAACGATACGTCGGACGAAAGTTATAAGTTGGTCGGATGACCGAGACTAGCAAAATGATTATGCCTTGATGCAATAATAGGATCGACGAAAAAGGAAAAACTCGAACTTACGAATGAGTCGCACGACTTGCGATCTCAATAGGAATATTCGGCTAGGCGAATCGAATCGCACGACTTACAATTTCGATAAAAATATTAGGCGATGCAAATTGTAATCGAATCGTACGATGTGCGACTTCGGTGAAAGTTGGATGATGTGAGAAATCGTGCCTAAGAAATAGTTGGTTACGTTACGGCAAAACTATTTTAATACGACTGAAAAAGACGCAAAACTTAGAGGGCGTGATCGTATAACTCAAGGGTTCGATGTTGGATAATCGGTAACTCAGTTACGCGATCAAAGTATAGCGGGATATGGTGAATCGGAGAACGAGTAGATGCGTATGGAAAAGTTTGTTGCGAACTTGGATGTATGCGATACGAGTTAAGTTGACGTTGGAAACGGATTCGAAGTCGACCCTCGCTATCGAAATTGATATGAACTATCAAGATCGATATGCAAGAAAACGTAAGCACGATGTGAGAATACAAAATGGAGTGCGCCTTGCGCTATCAAAATTTTGTAAGTAAGGATATGAGAATGAACGAACTTGGTTGATCGTAAATTTTGTGATTGATCAAAGACGAGACTATAAGTCATCGACGATTGCTCGATGCGTATAGCATCTCGTGTGTCGACCCGCAAATAAGATAGACTCGAACTTGATACGAGTAGATGTTTCATAAATTTGCGAAATCATCGACGGTAGTGCATGACTTGACTCGGAGGATAGTTGCATATCAGTTGCACCGATAGAAACAGTTTTATCCGAAATGGATAGTCGCGTAGAATCGTCGGAACGTGATTTGGCTCCGAAATAAGATATAGCATGGTTCGTAGTAAAACTGTCCTTCGGTGATGATCCACAATTATCGAGCGTAGCTTCGGGGCAGCTGACCCTAGAAGACTTGACCGCCAAATTAAATTGAATGCTGCAGACCGTAAGATAACCCATGCGATATCGCATATGGGATTGCACTAATAACAAGTATAACACGGTGCATGTTGACGATAAGTCTAGGCGATCGAGAATTGTTGGAACAGCTTTCGATTGAGAATGATATAGTTAGATTTGAGTATTCGTCGGATGAATGCTTGAATGGTTATGTTGGTCGACGGTCGAACTAGAATTCACCAACGGACTTGGTGATTCGGATAGGCGATTGCGAGAAACGTGCTATGCATGAGAGGGAACGATAAGGGAATGGCTTACGAGTCATGTCATTAGATTCGAATTTACCTTGCAATTGAGCTTGCGTGAATCAAACTTATATTCGATGTTGCGAGACGGATAAGTTGGGAATTTGGCTAGTGAATTCCTACTCGTTAGGAAATCGGATGTAAAATGCATCGTAGAGACTTCGTGTCAAGGCGATCGTTGTCCTGAGCACCGTCGCCTTGATGTAAACTTTTGTGTCGGATAGATTGTGGCCTTTGTGCAATGTCAATTTAAAGTTGCGTCGGGAGAAGTTAAGCACGGGGACTATGTAAGTAACCTAGCGGACATAGTCCTGAATGTTGATGCATTTGCAAGTCAACAAAGAAAATCGTATCGAGACAAGTTGCATAAGTAAGACTTCGAAAATAGTTGGGTAGCGACTTCGAACGCAAGACGTTACGGAGACTCATTGTGATTGGATGCGCGACGGCTTGACACAATGCGTAGATTGATAGTTCCGATGAAACATACGAAACGAGAAGGCGATTGTGAATCGCGTCGCGTGCAGTGACTTTATTGAATGAATCACGTATGTATCGAATATATGTATGCGATGAAATTTCGAGAACAGTTGCTAAGGATAAGTCCGATCGAGAGTACGAGATGGCAAGCATAGGATTAAAATTTACCTGTCAGCTTTGTTCCAATTTGCTACCACTGGAATTAGTCAAATACATATATCTTCGGGACGCCTTGAATATAAGTATGGTCCAAATCGAGTTGTATACAAAAATTCAATCGACCGACAGGGAAGACTTGAAATGTTAGTGAAAAGCTTGCGAGATAGTGTGAAACTGAATAACGTTGGTGGGACGAGATCGTGAAACGATCTATAAAACACTTAGTCGGAGTGTTGGTTTTGGTTCGAGGACGAACCTTGTTTTGAGTGGTATATTCTGTAATGCCCCGCTCCGTACGGCGCATTACGCTGAAGCGTTAACTCAACGAGTCGCGCTGACGCAAAGGAAATGTATCGATACAAAATGATACGAGAGTTAAGTTGTCCCGAGCAATGCATCAAACTAAGTTGATGCGAAGAGTTGCCTTGTCCCGAAAGAATGCATCGAGTTGAATCGATGCGAAGCGCCGCGTTGCCCCGAAGGATGAGTGCGTTGAATCGGCTCGAAGATTCTAAGAAATCGAATCGACCAACGCGCAAGTCCGAATCGTTGAAGTATTGATTTTAGTTGGTTTCGTGTGCAGGTTATACTTTGACGGGAAAATATTAGAGATCGATCTTTTGCAATATTTAGTAAGGGGTCCGCAAAATCAAATCGTCGCCTTGCGACGGGCGAGACTTGGGCACGCTAAGGCAAATCGGACGTATAACTCAATGAAGCACGAAGTGCTCGAATGGCTAAGTCAGGAGAGTGGCCGTGCAACAAAGTTAGGGAATCGAGCCGCATCGGCTCGGCGAAACGACGAAGGCATATCGACTCAAGGTGGAGGATTGACTTCTTTTACTCCTTCATTCGATAAGTTAAATATATCATTGTATGCTAAGTTAATCTATCGACGCCACGGGCGTGGTCCGATCGGAGATAAATCATAGTGTGTCGAACACTAAGTTAGAACAATTGAAATGATACGTGCATCATATGCATGAGTCGCTATGGAATATTGGATATCGCAAAGGCGAGCGCCTCGGTGCGCAAGCCGCATGAACATGGGATAACTGTAATCGGCAAGTGCCTTAGTGCACGAACCATACCGTGCCTTTGCGCACGAGTTAGAACGGCTAGAACATTGAAAGACAATAGGCGAGCGCCCTAGCGCGCAAGCCCCGAACATTGAATGCTAAGTTGTAGAACATAGGAAGTACGGTCGAAACATGCCTACGTGCACGGGATAATAAAGATGACTTCTTTGCGAGAGAATACAGTTGCGTATGAATGTGGCGGAACTGTCGGATATGACATGTTGCCTCGAAAGGTGTTCGAGACCTTCGGGTCGTTCGGTTGACGAGCATTGAGTTGAGGCACAATGCCATTGAATCATCGAAACGAAGTGCGAAACGAAAGAACATAGAAAGCTAAATGGAAAAAATGCGAGACGATAAGTCTGAGTCTCGGACTCAAGACTATGTTTGGTTGTTTGAATTTAACTGTTGAATGATAGGGCGTTGCATGGTCGATTAGAATGGGCTCGAGATTAATGTTAATAACTCGTGCACGAGTGTCCCCCAAACGGTTAAATGCCGGAGGTCCCCAAAATCGATTTGGCCGCGGAGGGATGGATAATCTTTGTAGGCGCACATCCTTAAACAAGATGGGAGAAGCCTTAAATGATGGCATGTAGCGAAAACGTTTCGGTTGTTTGGGATGTGACCCAACCCGTGAAACGCCCTGCAGCCCAACCAATAGTGAGAAAAGAAGGAGAAAAGAAAGGAACTCCTTTAGTCCATTCCGGCGCAGATACGCCAACGGCCCTCATATAGTTAAGGAACTGGATTGAAAGTGTAGGCGCATATGCGTCCCGCATAGAGATCCTGCTTAGAGATGCACCATAACATGACAGGGAAGGATTACGGCGTATTCACCTTGCGTCGGTGCAAGGGCAAGTGCGTCGACTTGGTAAGTCGCGCCACGAATCAACACGAGATTGCTTGCTTGCCTATTAAATTCGATAACATGCTGCTATAACATGCTTTACGCTTTCGAAGATGCCATGAAATTGACCCTAAGGAGAACATAGCAAGATCATAAGCTAAGTTGCATGATTCAACATAAATATTAAAATGTCGGTTTGGAAAGATGATCTTTGCTTCAGTACATGCGAGGACGAACGTACTGATCCCCCACCAGCTTCATGCAGGGTGCAGGAATGGATTGCTCGTGGCGAAGCGTTGATTGAACGTGTTAAGGCCTGGAATTCCGAAGCGCATTGTAGCGTGCTATCGTATTGACGCTCGGACTACGCAGCTGGATTGATGCGGCCGAGATATAGAAGGCATGATGTATGGAACGGTGAAATCCTTTGTGGGCAAGAGAGAACCTGAGTGTTGTAGCCAATCTGGCATATATTGTTAGGCTATCAAAAGCCACTGTAATCTCAGTTTTGAATATCAATAAAGAGAATTGTTTCGTATACTCTGTTTTCTTTCGTTGTTAATATCGAATCAAAAGATAACCATTTGAGAACTTGTCATCTTGCCTTGCACGAGCGCAACTCCAGGCTCGTGCGGCATCACGCCCCCTGCGAGAACGATGATTCGGATGATTCCGGGTCGGGGCGTGACAGCCACAAGCCCTGCAGACCATCCAGGTTACCCGGTTAAAGGATTTAGAGTTGAATTCAGGTGGGTACATCGTCCAGGAAACGAATGTACCCTTAGGTAGCTTGAAGGGTGCAACACATGACAGTGTGCTGGAAATGTGTCCTACTCGACGGCAGGCTACAGATCCCAAGGCGTGCCCAGGTAACGGGATTGCCTGTAGCTGGGAGATCTCTTTATGACTATGTATTAATCTAGTTATTAGTCCTAGTCCATTTCAATGGGTACTCCTGACCGTGGTACTCAGGAGTCCCCTCCTAGACATGATGCAAGACAGGACTGGATTATTGTACAAGCACAATCGCCTACGGTGTCCAGATAATTTATACAGGTCATGTCATGTCAGGTAGCCGTCGCAACGGCTTATCAGATAATCATGTCAGGTTTAACATGTCCAGTTTACTGGTCAAGAGTGCGCCACGATGGGCCACTATCAAGTCATGTCAGGTTTACTTGTCAGGAGTGCACCACTACGGGTCACTATCATGTCAGGCTCAATTATCATGTCCAAACATATCAAGTAAATTCATGATTATCAAGTTCAAGACAAAAGGCGTAAGGATATAAAATGGGCGTAAAAATATATAATAATAATAATAATATAAGAAGACAAGGCAGAGGAAGTCCATGCGGCTCAGGGGGATGAATTCATGCGGCTCAGGAGAATAGATTCAGGCGGCTGAAGGGTATCAGTCGTATGCGGCCAGTGGTAAGGAAGGGGCATATGCGGCTCAGCCAGAGCACCCCATGCGGCTGGGAAGATATGAGTCCATGCGGCTGGCAGGAAACCAAGCCTATGCGGCTGGCGGAGGAATAGATCCTATGCGGTTGGCTGACCAATCAGGTACATGCGGCCGGAGAGGAGCGACCCATGCGGCTGCGGACAGCAATGACTATGCGGTCAAGGGAAGCCAACCCATGCGGCTGGGAGACTGCGGTCTATGCGGCTCGCGAGCGTTGAGTTCATGCGGCTCGGGATGGGCGGAGTCCCATGCGGCTCGGGATGGGCGGAGTCCCATACGGCAGCGGGGAACAAGGCCTATGCAGCTGGGAGCAAGGGGTGTATATGCGGTTCGGGAAGAAGGGCCCCATGCGGCTAGAAGTACAAGGGCCTCATGCGGCTAGACTAAATACTTGTCGCATGAACTTCTCATGCGGTCAAGTCCAGTTAATAGTGCATGCGGTTAGAAGCTGACTTGCCGCATGAATGTTCATGCGGTCAAGTGCTACCATGCGCTCGGGACTGTGCTTCTTCTCTAAATTTCTGAGAAGAAGTACACCATAAGCCATGGCTTCCAAGCTGCATAACTCTATCATCCGGAGCCCAAATCCGAACTTTCTTAGGTCAAAATTGGGTAGAATAAAATGCTCTACAACATGGAACCATCAAAACTCGGAAATAACAAGATTAAGTAGATCAAACTCAAGAATTCCAAAATAAAATAGATTTAGATCTACAAGAATCTAGCCATGGAAAGTGAAAATGTCAAGTACTAAAGAAAGTTAAAATGCTGTAAGAAGAGAATGAAGCAATAAAATTTGAGTTCCTCCATGAAGCAAGTTGCACTTGCCTAGACCTCTCTCTCTCTCTCTCTCTGGTAGGAAGTAGTAAATGGAAGAAGAAGAGTAATGAAGAGAGAGAAAGAGAATGGTAATAAATACCAAAGGTGGTGGTAGGTAGGGGGTTCATCCATGGTTCATGATGAACCAAAAACAATCCCAACCGAACCAAGCCAACCCCGGGCCAAGAATAAATCGAGCCAAGAAGGAAAAGCTAAGCCAGGAATTAAGCAATACAAGATAAAATACGTACACGTATTCCAAATACGTAATACGAACCACATGCATTACAGTTGTCGCGCAACCATGTTATCGTTACATAACTAGTATTTCCAATATCAGATGGAGGCACAATACCTAGATAACGTCGGATAAGACCAGCTGGAGCTAACTGCGGATCAAAATATATAGGGAGCCCTGTAATAGGTAACCCTAGTATACATGCCACATCCCATAACGTGACAGTCTTCTCGCCAACAGGTAGTTGAAGGTGTTTCGCTTAGGCCACCAACGCTCAACGAGACTTAAAATTAGATGTACATCGTGACTTAGAAATTGAATCTCATTTAAATAGTGGAAACCAAAGGAGCGCACCAAAGCCTTCTGTTCGCTGTTTAACTTCCATGTACGATAATTTCTCTCAGTCCGCCAATTTTCATGTTCTCGGGTTTGTAACTTAAGAGTATGATCATATAACTAAAAATAAAATTTAAATTATGTTACAACTAGGTTTATGTCAAACATTATCAAATGTATCTTTTAATTAAATTAAATTAAATATTTAGTATTTACCTTTCCGTCAAATATCTGAGTAGATATGTGATTTACTCGTTGCTGTCTGATTTTTTCAGTAGTTGGTCCACCCGGGATGCGTCCGTCGTTTAGATTAGCCATCTAAAAAACAAAAAATAAGACAAATATATCAAATATATTTGTTGCAAAAATAATAACAAAACTTAGAACTGAAGATAAGAGTTTTGCTTACAGAGAGAGGGGAGGTTTGCTTGCAAAGATGAGATTGTGCACACAGGAGGGAAGAAATGGAAAAGGAAGACTGCTTGATGCTGTAGGATGTGAAGTGAAGAGGAACAACTTGCTTTTTATGATAGAGATGAAGCAGTCTCCAAAAATGGACACAGTCTTCTGACAACACGGTCTCCAAAAATGGACACTTCTGACAACATAGTCTGCTGTAGGAAATAATAATGCCCTTGTTTCTATTGCTAGGGTTTGTTACAATATATATAGTGTCTACATGTGGGCTTATGGGTATGGGCCATATTTACATTGCAAATATAATCTTATAATCTAACACCCCCCCTCAAGTTGGAGCATGCAAGTCACAAATGCCCAACTTGGGAAGAAAAAACCAACACTTGCTTTCCAAGGGGCTTGGTGAAGATGTCAGCCAGTTGAGAAGAAGTAGGAACATGGGAGGCTATTACGGTGCCATCTCTAATAGCATCGCGAACAAAATGCAAATCCACCTCAATATGCTTACTGCGCTCATGAAATACCGGATTCTGAGCCAGGTGTAGGGCTGACTGACTGTCACAATACACCGACATAGCAGACTCCTGGCGAACGCCCAAACACACCAATAACTCCTTCAACCATTTCAACTCACAAACGAGCGCAGCAAGAGATCGATATTCAGCTTCAGCGGAAGATCGGGAAACAGTTGATTGCTTCTTGGTCTTCCAAGAAATAGGAGACCCCCCCAGAAACACCAACCAGCCTGTAACAGAGCGGCGAGTCAAAGGACAACTGGCCCAGTCGGAATCACACCAACCAGAAAGACGGAGATCACAATCGGCTTTCAAAAGAATACCCTGTCCTGGTGCATTTTTAGATATCTGACAACTCTCAAAGCAGCATGCCAATGATCTTGTCGAGGCTCTTGTAAGAATTGAGACAAGATATGCACAGCATAGGCCAAGTCAGGGCGAGTAAATGATA
Organism: Iris pallida; assembly: GCA_029216955.1. Classification (NCBI taxonomy): domain Eukaryota; kingdom Viridiplantae; phylum Streptophyta; class Magnoliopsida; order Asparagales; family Iridaceae; genus Iris; species Iris pallida. The sequence goes on from JANAVB010044820.1 coordinate 228,257, forward strand.
GATAAATCAACCTCCCAACCAGCCTCCGATAAGTCTCTGCATCCGCCATCCTTGGACTAGTCGATTCTGTCAGCTTGTGATTGGGCTCCATGAGAAAACCGGCAGGACGAGACCCCATCAAGCCACATTCTGAAATGATGTCCAAAGCATACTTCCTTTGACACAAGGAAATTCCTTCCGCACTCCGAGCCACCTCTATGCCAAGAAAGTACTTCAACACACCAAGGTCCTTCATGTGAAAGCAAGAACTAAGGTACTTTTTGAAAGCATCTAAAGCACCTGTGTTATTACCAGACACAATCATATCATCCACATAGATCAAAACATGCAACTCTACCTTCCTTAAAAAAAGAGAAAAGGGAATAATCGGAATGTGATTGAATAAATCCATAGGATATCAGAGAAGCAGTAAGCTTAGCGAACCAACAACGTGGTGCCTGTTTCAATCCATATAGAGACTTACGCAGACGACACACTTTGTTCGGTTCACTATGCGAAAAACCTGGCGGCAACTTCATATACACTTCTTCTGTCAGATCTCCATGAAGAAAAGCATTGTGCACATCCATCTGGAGCAAAGTCCAGCCTCTCACAGCTGCAACAGCCAAGAACGCCCGAACTGTAGGCATCTTAGCTACTGGGGCAAATGTCTCGGAATAATCGATCCCCTCAACCTGATGATTACCGAACACAACCAGCCGTGCCTTTAAGCGCTCAACACTTCCGTCAGATTTGTACTTTATTTTGTACACCCATCTACTTCCCAATGCTTTCTTCCCAGGAGGCAAATCGACAAGACTCCATGTTCCATTATTTTCTAGAGCCTGTATTTCAGTTTGCATAGCCGCGCCAGCCCGAATCTTGCGAGGCCTGGCGATATGAAGTAGGCTCAACACCTGCAGTGATAGCTGCAAGAAAATCTCTGTGTCCAGCAGTAAATATGTCATAACTTAGAAATTGTGTTAGAGGATACGAAGTACCTGAGGAAGTGACGGGAACAGATGAACTGTGGTGAAGGGGGGTGCTTTTACTTCGAACAGCATTTGTCACAAAATCCTGTAATCGCACTGGCTGTGATTTCTTTCGCATTCCTCTTCCCAATACTACCTCGTCGGGCACCTCTGGCAACACTGTATCCCCTGTATTATTAGTAGTATCCGCATCACCCCCAGCAGACTCTCCTGTCAATACTTCTACATCTACCTGTACATCCTGGCTACTCGGTGCCGAGCCACCAGCAACCACCCCGGCCTCAACAACCGTAGCCGGTACCATCCCAAAAGCCTCTAAATCGTCTCCTGGCACTTCGACAGATGTATGGCGTGTCGCAGAAGACATCTCGCTAGCAGAGTCACACCCAAAATTCTTTTTCATAAAAAGTAACATCACGGGACACAAAAAATTCACCAGTCTCCAAATCATACAGTTTCCATCCCTTTTTATCAAGTGGATACCCAACAAAGATACATTTTCTGCTCCTGCTCGCAAATTTATCATGGCGGGATTTCAAATCATACGCATAGCACAGACAACCAAAAATACGTAGATGATCATACGAAGGAGCCGAGCCATATAAAACTTCATAAGGAGACTTAAAATGCAATATGCTAGAAGGGGTTCTATTTATCAAATAACATGCAGCAGAACACATTCCCCCCAAAAATCTACGGAAAGAGAACCCTGAAATCGTAATGCCCTGGCTACATTCAAAATATGTCGATGTTTTCTTTCCACCCTTCCATTCTGTTGAGGTGTTCCAACACAGGATGTTTGGAACAATATACCTTGGGATAAAAAATAATCTCGTAAACAATTAAATTCAGTGCCATTGTCACTCCGCACACGACGTATATCAGCCCCAAACTGACGCTTCACCATAGCAATGAATTTAAGAAACATAGAATAACAGCAGACTTATCCGTCAACAAAATAACCCAAACAGCTCTAGAAAATCATCCACCAAAGTCAAAAAATATCGTGCCCCATTAGATGACGGAACACGATATGGTCCCCACAGATCACAGTGTATAAGTTCAAAGCATCTCAAAGCACACGACTACTATCAGGAAATGTATCACGAGTCTGTTTAGCTTGATGACAAATATCACAAGCCTTATGAGAAAACACTACTACCAGAGAGAAGGTAAAGTCTGCATTACTTTATCTGAGGGATGCCCCAGTCTACTATGCCAAACCTCGGAATCATTCGTTTTGCATGCCAGGATCACCGAAGCCAAAGAAGCTGGAACCTCCCCAAGAAGTAAAGTCCACCCCTTTGTTCACCTGCTCCAATCACCATCCTCGTACTTCGGTCCTGAACAAAACACAAATCAGGAGTAAATAACATATCACAATTTCTGGCACCAATCAATTGGGAGACAGAGATCAAATTGCAAGTCAATGTCGGAACATAAAGAACATCCGTCAACACCAACGAAGCAGTCAAAAATACTTTGCCTCTCAGAACAGCCTCAATAGTGCTCCCATCAGGCAAAATCACAGGACAGACTGGGCCCTCAAAGCAATCAACTAAACAGTCACGAGAGCCTGTCGCATGAAGAGTAGCCCCAGTATCGAATATCCAAGGGACAGAAGAATTCTTACCCATCAGACGATCAGAGTTTGAAGAACCAGGGTTGGAAGAATCGTCATTACCCAGCAAGCTCATCAGTTTCTGCCATTGTTCACCTGAGAGTGGTGAAGGATACCCTCCATGCATCATATCCGCCGAACTCCCAGCAAGACCAGCAGGGACACCATGACCAACAGCGGCGACATGATGAACAACCCCTGCGCCACCAGCACCACGTCCCTGTGGTGTGCCGGGCCTCTGCCACCACCACCACCACGTCCGCCCTCACGCCGAGGACGAGTCTCCCACCACTCTGGATAGCCAATCTTGGCAAAGCAAGTTGCAACATCATGACCTGTTTTCTTGCAATGAGTACAGACCATACCTGATTTGTCCCTGGAATCTGAGGTTCTACTATTAGAAGTAGTAGAAATACGAGGTGAAGACTTGATAGCCAGCGCCATCACCTCCTCAGTAGCGGATTGGATCTGAGATTTTCGCATATCCTCCTCCTCACGGACTGCCTGGTATGCCCGATCTAAACTTGGCTGAGGATCCTGAGCCAGAAGATTAGATCGGGTATGACCATACAACTCAGCATTCAACCCATACATAAAGTCCTGAAAGTGGTCTTCATCCCGCATAGCCTGTAGCTTGGCAGCAAGTTCACCGCAGGTACAAGTAGGCATGAAAAATAAGCAGCTTGTTCATCCCACAAAGACTACAAATTTCCAAAATAGGTTTCCACAGACATCGACGCGTTTGTTTGCACTCGGCCAAAGCCACCTTAATTTGTTGCTTCGAGTGCCGTTGCTAACAACAAATCTTTTCGCCAACAAGTTCACAATGGAGAAACCTCCTCAAAGTACGGCAAAGATTTCTTCAGAGACGGATCAATGGTGTTAAGAACCCATTGAACCAATAGCGCTTGCACGCATCTCCAATCAAGCAATTTGCTAGCATCATTAACAGGTTTGACTTCAGTACCCTCCAGAAAATGATCTTTCGCCTAGAGATCAGGGAGAGACGTATCGACCGAGACCACTCAACATAGTTTGGTCCACGAAAACTAGGAGTAATGATATTTCCTGGTTGATCAGCAGAACTCAGAAAATATGGATCCTTCGGATTAGGATAATTGGGTTATGTGCACTGCCACCGCCAGTCGCGACGGAGTAGCTGGATGCAACATCATCTGCCATCGCGGATGTTGGGTGTACAAAAAATTTTGTACAACGCCGACGAATCGGCCGCTGATGGACAGGGTCGACGGCGAATCGGCCGCTATCAGGGGCGCCTGATCTGGCGCGTAGGGACGAGTGGATGTCGGGTGTACAAAAATTGTACAACTCCGACGAATCTGCGAAAGAGATAAAAGTGATTTATATATATATATATATATATTATATATTTTCTTATTTTTTTCTTTTTTTCTTCTTTTTTTTTTTTTTTTTTTACAAACCGAAAAAAAAAACTTTGCTCACAAACCGAACAAAAATACGTTGCTGTACTGGTTGCTTTTGCAAACCAAAAACAAAACCAGAAGCATCTAAACCAAAAAAAATCTTTGCTTTCCCAGGGAAGAGGAAAGGTTCTCAAAGCACGGATCGGCTCACTTTTCAAACCAAACAAAATACTTTGCTTTCCCAGATATCTGAGGAATGTGTTCTGTCGAACAAAAGTCGGATCGGCTCACTTCGCTGATCGGCTCACTTCGTCGGGATCGGCGCGGGAGCGGCCGCGAGCGGTCAGGCTCCGGATCAGCCGGTCAGGCGCGGTGTCGTCCGATCAGGATCGGAGGCCGATCAGGGATCGGACGCGTAAGATGAGAAAAAGTCGGCTAGGGTTTTTTTTTTTTTTTTTTTGGAGGCTCTGATACCATGTAGGAAATAATAATGCCCTTGTTTTATTGCTAGGGTTTGTTACAATATATATAGTGTCTACATGTGGGCTTATGGGTATGGGCCATATTTACATTGCAATATAATATTATAATCTAACAGCAAAGCTATACCACTCCCTATATTTTCTTTCTCGATATTTCCACCCCTCTCTATTTGTTACTGTTCGATATTGCCACTCTCGTTGCTTAATCCCTCACCCCACCCGGCCTACATCCCGCCAAGATGTGTGTTCGCACCCCACCTCACACACCGCCAAAGGTGATGGCGGCCTCTTCTCCCTCTCTCTCCTGCTTTCTTTTCTCCGCCACCGCGTCAAAATAGTTGGCGACTTATTCCTTTATTTACGAATACTCCAAACTTTTCCTCTTTCGTACAATTATACTAAATATTTTCCTTTATCTGAAAATTTCTGTTTCTTTATGTAGTTTATGGCAAAATAAATCATATATACTAGATGTATAAATTAAGAGCACATTTTAGATTCTCGTTCCGAGACTTCAAATATTTTGGACGGGCCCTGATTTGTTTACATAAGTATTAGTAATTGATTTTCCTATTGTTTGCTTCCTGAATATTTCCTCTCCAGTTTACTTCCTCTAAAGCTCTAAGGTGATAGCGAGTGGAGTGGGGATTCTTTGAGCTGTAAGCTAAAGCCATTCTCATCTTCGCACTCCTTCGCCGCATATTTCTCACGAAGTTTCATGTCCACATATCTCTTGACAATTCCCCGGTTGAAGTGATTTTCGTGAGGTTGAGGTTTTTCTTGCCATGTGACAATTAAGAAGGCTGCATCTGGGCAATGAAAAAAAGTCTTGCGCAGAGCGTGCGGTTCAGGGCATCTATGCTCGCACGCATCAGACTTGATAAAAGTATAATATTCTGAACCACGGAAATAAGTCCACTGGACTAGTGCACGTTATCTCGTCTCGAACGAGCGTTCGTACGGATGCGATTGTTCGTCAACGTGCCTTGACTCGGACACAAGATCAGAGAAGTTATCTCGTCTTGTTCGCGCGGTCGAGCGGGTGTGACCGGTCCGTGGACGTCCCTTATCTCGTGCACTACCGAGAGAGTGCCAGTATTGACAGAGGGACAATACAATAATGAAATGTTCGTGAGAACGTATAGCCTCTCACCCACTACCCGCAACATCAGAAGCCTAATAAACGTGACATAATTTGAGTCTGCATCCACCGTGAGCATGATAAGAATTCAAAAGGATACATTCAAGTATCACAATCATAGAGTTTTAAAACACCCGCCCATTTTTGTTTTGTTTGTTATCCGAAAATTTTTATACACAACATTGAAGTTTAATGAATATAACCAAACGTCCATATCGTTAAATGTATTTATATCATAATATTTGGGACATCAAGATTTAAAACCCCGAAACTCTCAATTTATAAATATTGTAATGTTAAAAAAAAAAAAAACACACACACACACCACATATATATATATATATTTATATAATATATATATATATAATATATATATATATATATATATATATA
>JANAVB010044820.1:239874-359874 GCA_029216955.1 Iris pallida
ACCCCCCCCCATGCTATCATCATGCACATAGGTGCATGATGATAGCATGTGGGGTGACAAGTAGACACCCCCATAGGGTGGCATATATAATATATATATATATATATATAGAGAGAGAGAGAGAGGAGAGAGAGAGAGAGAGAGAGGAGAGAGAGACACACACGTACGAAAAAAATTAAAAAAAGGAAAACAATTATAAGAAAGCCATCCAATGGTGTGTATTTTTTAAACAAATATATATCTATATATATATATATATATATATATATATATATATAGACAGACACACACACCCACACGTACGAAAAAAATTAAAAAAAGGAAAAACAATTATAAGAAAGCCATCCAATGGTGTGTATTTTTAAACAAGATACTATTGGATTGTATCTTATTTCAGTTGAGCCTAAAAAAGATAGTGAAAATGGGTTGGTAATTTAGTCCCATATCGGATATGAGGTGAGATCATGAGGTGTAAACAATTGTGATTGGTTAAGGTCTTACATGAAAGAAAAAAAAATAATCATATGGATCTAGTCCAATATCGTACCTCATGTGCTAACCCAGGTCGGATCACACCGCGTTCCCCTAAAGTGGATATCAAATCATAAGGTTACGAGGTTGTTTTAGACTGCTCTAATTATTTCGTGATAGATTATGTTGAACGTTCATCCATATAATTGGATTATACGGACTCTCTTCTTAAGGTGAGTATGAGCATCCTCTATAAGGTGGTATGAAGGTGGATCGGACCTAAGATTAGAGACAACTACATGAATTAGCTTCAAAGGTGGGTACGACATATTCAAAGGTAGTGTCGATGAACGTGTTTGTAATTTAGTTATGTGGTCGAACAGATCGAGATGACAATATGTTGGAATCTCTTGGGTGCTCGACTGGTGAGAACGAGCAAAAGGTATCGGGCGTTCGACTGATGTGAACGAGCAAATATAGCAGGCCTGGGTGCTAAGGTTGTTCGGCTGGCGGAACGAGCAAATGTAACATAGATGCTATGGTTTTTCAGTTGGCGGAAACGAGCAAATGTACCAGCGGTGCTAAAGTTGTTCGGTTAGCGAAAACGAGTTAATGTGGAGATTGTTGGATTGTATCTCGTATCCGGTTGAGCCTTCAAAAAAGGGATGACAATGGAGTTGTTAATTTAGTCCCAGGGTAGGATGTGGGATCATGATGTGTAGATAATGAGATTGATTCAAGCCTTACATGAAATTATCTTCTAAGACATATGGACACAATCCAATATCGCACTCATATGTGCCAACTCCGGTTCAGGTAACGCCATGTTCCATCAGATACGTCATACCGTATGACGTTTTCTCACCATAATAAAATATATATAAGAAAAACGTTCAACAGCAAAAAAATGTCCTATCAAAGGTGTTTTTTATTGTGTAAATTAGTTGTTAATCACCCCCAACTTTCAGAGACTAAGTTATAGTCTCAACATAAACGTCCAATGGTACGTCTTTTCTTTGGATATTTTAGGGCCAAATTTGCAATTTTAACAAACTCTATACTTTGAGCGCAATTTCTATAAACTTTAATTCTCTGTATAAAAATTTAGGTTAGTTTTCTGACTATGCTACGGTGACATCTGAGAAACACTTCACACTTGCAGACGAAAGCCTATTGTACATGGACTGCAATTTCCGTAGCATCATTAGTAAGGCCCATCCCATTTTCTAGATTCTAGATTTAGAATATAGGAGCTTATTTTATAGAATAATAAGTCTCATTCTAGTCCCAATTTCTACAATTTCGGTCCCAATTCATCCATGGGTGCTAAGGGTTGGACCTCCCAATTTCTAGATTCTAGATTGTAGAAACTCGTTTTGTAGAATAGTAAGTTCCAATTTGGAGCCCAATTTCTAGATTCTAAGCTTTATATTATTTTTTTCCAACATTAATTTTTGACCACACAATTTTTGGGACCGGAGCTCACTTTTCATTTCCTACTATTCTCATACAAACCCAACCCATTCTACATTTACATTTTTTTTTGAAATTTTGGGCTCCAAATTGCATTGGAGAGTCCCCAACTACTAATGATGCTCTAAGTTTCAAGTTACAACATGTAGCGCAGAACAATACGTCTTAAATGCTAGTTTCACAAATAGTCTATATTTGGATGGTCGAAATTTAAGATTAGATCCAAAATTGGCTCGTGTAAAGTTTGAGCGGAAGTTCCAAGTTATTAAGAGCATTATTAGTAGATGGTGCTCAAAATTTTATCTTGAGATCCAACGCTTTGAAAAATAAGTAATGTAGAATGTGTTGAACTTGTATAAGAATAATAGAAAATGATAAAATGAGCTTTGGTCCCAAAGATTGTATGGTCAAAAATTAAAGTAAGAAAAAAATAATGTAAATTTAGAATTGGGCTCTAAATTGAGACTTACTATTCCACAAAAATGATTTTCGACATTCTGAATCTAGAAATTCTTAGGCCCAATCTATAGCTCTTGTGGGTGGGTTGGACCTGAAAATCTAGAAATTGAAACATAGGATGGATCTTACTATTCTAAAAAAATGAGCTCATACATTATAAATCTAGAATCTAGAAAATGGACAAGGCCGGCCCTGGGCCCGTGCCCAAAGTGCAGTTGCACAGGGCCTCATATTTTGGGGGGCCTCCAAAAAAAAAAAAAAAGAGAGACCAATTTTGTAATTTTATAATTTAAGTCATTTTATTGACTCAAACCTAGATTAGCTGCTCCTCTACCGTCCAGAGGGCCGGCCATGAATTGGGAGTTGTTTAATGTCTTCATGGGTGGTGTGAATTACTGGTGTGGTGAAACTTTTGTTCAGGTAAAATATAAAATATAGCTTTTTAATAAATTATTGTGTGGGTTTCTTCTTTCAGTTATTTGATTACTAACTTCTTCATTGTTTCTTAATTTCTGTAAGGACAAGGAAAACAGATAATGCTTGGGTCCTGTGACAGGAAGTCAGGAATAATTCATCTCTAAGAGGTACAAGTTTCTATATGTAACTGTACCCAACCAATAATTTATTTTTCGTAAGAATTTTATTAAAAACAATGACGAAGAATTTCTTTTCATTGATTACAGTTGCATTACGAACAAAATACTTAGTCATTGTTTTATTCTTTTTAATCCGATGCAACTGTAACAGGAATGATTCATCTCTATGAGGTACAATTTTTTTTTCTTAAGAATTTTATTCTCATTATGAATTTATTATTTTTTAGAACTGTGATCCTATTGTGAATTTAGTTTTATATTTATATATGGAAGAACAATATCATCCCATTAGGAATAATTGGTTTGCTTTTGGATCTCGATTGAGAAAAGAATAGCTCTGACGTGGTGATAATTTTTGTGTGAATTTTGATATCATTTTGTGTTTATTTTCTTACAATTATGCTAAGTTGTAATAGTTTTATTGATGGAAAGTGTCTATATGCAAGTGTCTAGTTTCAGAATTTTTTTTTCTTTTATATAATTTAGGAATTTGAATATCTATTTTGTCTAGTTTCAGATATACTGTGTCTAGAATGCCTCCTACTAGACAATTTGAATCGGGTTATTCCGAGCGCAAAAGAAAAAGTAAAGAGGAGCATTTTGTTCGAAGTCAAAGAGGAGCTCTTGACAAATTTGTTGTCAAACAAACCAATAGATGTTGAAGAGCATGTGCAAGAACCTACATAGGCAACAACAGTAGACGTTGAAGAGCATTGGCTAGAACCGACAGAGGCAACACTAGTAGATGTTGAAGAGCATTTGCATGTACCTATGGAAGAAGATGGTGATGTACCTGTAGAAGAAAATGCGAAGAATCATGAGGAAGAAAATGTGGTGGAACTTGGTTTGAATGGTAATGATAATGAAATTGGAGATTTTGCCTTGAACATCTATGATCCTAGAAATTGGGATAGTCTTGATCCTAAATAGAGGGATTTATTGGTGAAAAAAGGTCCTGTAAGATATTTGTTAACCGAAAAAGGCCCTAAAGATGGACTGAAAAGACGTTTCTCCTCTGAGTTCTACAATAAGTATTTATCAAACGGAGAGAAGCATCATCGAAATTGGGTAGTGTATTTCAAGGATCTTGACAAGGTATTTTACTTTTGCTGTAAATTGTTTAAGAACCGACCACAACAAAGTCAATTAGCGCATGATGGAGTAAGGGATTGGGGACACCTGACAAACAGTTTGAAAACACATGAAAGAAGTGCAGAGCATATCAATCATATGTCTATTTGGGTTGAGTTGCATGCTAGGCTGGAAAAGAATCAAGTCATTGACAAAGTTGTGCAGGATCAAATCATCAAAGAAATAGAACACTGGAGGAAGGTAATGTGGAGATTGTTTGCATTCGTGAAATATTTGGCTAAACAAAGCTTGGCGTTCCGTGGAAGTAATGAGAAGATATATGAAGAAAGTAATGAAAATTTTATAGCTTTAGTTGAAATGGTTGCCGAGTGGGATTCAACCTTGAAAGAGCATCTCCGAAGGAAACAAAATTATGAGATTCGTTACCATTATCTGAGTCTCAAGGTTCAAAATGAGATGATACTCTTGCTAGCTAGCTTCTGAAATTAAAGGTGCAATCCTAAAAAAAAGAAAAAAGATGCTAAGTATTTTTCAGTAATACTTGATTGTACTCCTGATGTTAGCAAACTAGAATAGATGACATTGATATTAAGGTGTGTTGATGTCTCTACAGTTCCAATAAAGGTGCAAGAATATTTTTATACAATTCTTGGTTGTGAATGACACAACAGGTCAAGGATTGTTTGAAGAGTTGCAAAATGTGTTACACCATCTTGATCTTGATATTGATAATGTCAGAGGCCAGAGCTATGATAATGGGTGAAACATGAAGGGGAGGCACAAAGGTGTACAAAGAAAACTCTTAGACATCAATCCTAGAGCATTTTATACACCTTGTGGTTCTCATTCTCTCAATTTGACACTGTCAGTATAGCAAACTCTTGCAGTAAAGCAGTAAAATTTTTTGGAGTTGTGCAACATATTTATACGTTGTTTGCAGATTCTACAAAAAGGTGAAAGATTTTGAAGGATAATCTACCAGAAAAAAGGTTTCACTCTAAAATCATTGTCGACTACACGATGGAAAAGTAGAATTAATTGTGTGAAAACAATAGTGACTCAAGCTTTTGAATACGAGAAGCTCTACTTCAGCTTGCCAAAAGTGAGAAAGAGGCAAAGGCTAAAAGTGAAGCTACTTGTTTGGTAGAATACGAACTTGGAAATTTTGAGTTTATTGTGGGTATGGTTACTTGGTATAACATCTTGGTTAAAGTTAATATAGTCAGCAAAGAATTACAATGTGAAAATATGCGTATTGATGTGGCAATAGATAGTGTGAAGGCTCTGATTGCTTTTTTTTCAAGAGTACCGAGAAGTTGGGTTTGAGAAGGCTTTGGATTGTGCTAAAGAAATTGCTGCTGAATTGGATATTGATCCGGTATTTCCAAAGAATAAAAAGAGAATAATTCGTAGAAAAAAAATATTTTGATGAGATTGCTACAGAGCCTTCTAAACCGGCCTATGAAGAATCAACTCAAGAATCCTTCAAAATTCAGTACTTTGTATACATTGTTGATTAAGCAATCGGTTCATTGGAAATAAGGTTTGAGCAATATAAGCAGTATGAAGACACATTCGGCTTCTTATTTACAGCAGGGAAGTTAAAATCATTGGATGTTGATGAACTGAAGACAAGCTGCAACAATCTTGAAAAGAAGTTAGAAAATGGTCACATTTCAGACATCGATGGTGAGGATTTATTTAATGAATTGCAACTATTACATAAACATTTACCAGAAGAACAAGATACAGCTAGTGCAATACTAAATTTCTTGAAAAGAATGAATTGTTATCCAACTTGTTGTCTTGCATATAGAATTTTGTTGACCATTCCTGTTACAGTTGCATCTGCTGAAAGAAGTTTTCAAAATTAAAAATATTGAAATCTTACTTGCGATCAACTATGTCGCAAGAAAGATTAAATGGTTTGGCTTTGATTTCAATTGAAAATGAGTTTTTGGAAAGAAAAAAAAATGACCATGAAAGTTTAATTGATGATTTTGCTTCTAAGAATGCAAGAAGATCAATTCAAAAAGCAGTAATGCACTAGCTGTTATCTTTTTTGGTTCTCTTGGTAATATAGTAATAGTTTCAATTTATTATTGATCAAGATCAATTGAAAAGGTTTGTCAGATAATTTTACTGTTCTATACTTTTAATTTTATTGTATGATTACAGATTACTTCTCATTTGGGTATTGATCATTATTCATTTTATTATATGTTTTCATCAACAGATTGATAAAAGAAGAATTTGAGGCCAGAGTTTGATAATTTAACGGTCAGTACATTTTCTATCTAAAATATCTTTATTATATTATGTAATGTGCTTGAATATAGATAATTTGAGCTTTGGTTATTTTGTTTAGTAACTATTTATACATTCAGTTATAATATACAATCAAGAACATCTCGAGAGATTCTGATAAAGACATAAAATAATATAAATAAATAAATTTATAGGACCACATTTTGAGATCCGCACAGGACCTTCAATTATTCAGGACCGGCCCTGAAAATGGATTGGGACTTACTAATGATTCTAACAACACGGTCCCCCCCCCCCCCCCCCCCCCCTCGAAAATCCTACTGCCCAAATCGTACATGAGTTGTAATTTCCCAAACTAAGAATGACAATGAACAAATTATATATGCAACAACTATACCCAAGGCCGGCCCAGAGTGTTGAATTATCATGTCCGAAGCTAATTTTGGTTGTCCCTTGACACTTATTATGGACATGTCCTAAGATATCACCCGCGACCCCAACCTCTTATAGGGTTGTGATAAGTCTGAAGTGTTGTCATAGAGGAAGAAAATTGTCCACCAAGTTCAAAATCTTATCAGACTTATTTCTGGACTTGCCCTGACTATACCTCTATATTGGAATTAGCATGTTATAAAATATTGAAATATTTTAGCAAATTCTTCCATTCAAATATTGAAACTAATATATAACTCCACTTTTAAAAAAAAAAACTGGCAAAGGTCCCCATTTTTTTTTATGAAACAATTAACATTTTACGACATATGTCTGGTATTTAATGCTAATTTACAAATGAATGAAAGTATTTGTTAATTTTTTTAAAAAGTAATATATACTACTTTCTATCTTTTGAACGAAGATATGTGCTAAAATATCACTAAAATATCTTTGTAAGAAGAAAATACTTGAACAAGAGGGAGCGACAAGTACACACATTTCTCACGGCTTCTTTCCATCATGAGGAAGAAAAGGATCCATGTAGTGACGTGATTTGCAAGCCATAGCAAACAAGTGCCAAAGAAGGACGTCACTTCAATTTGGTCCACAAAATGAAAGATTTCTCACCATGCCAAAGAGAAGATTCTTGACTTGAATACAAACAGTACTCCCGTACCAAGAGAAAACACCCTCTCTTTTTTTTATTTAGAAAATTCTAAGTCTACAAGTAAATAATTACAATCTTCTTAAAACTTCTTTTTTCTACCTCTTACACATAGGTTCCTTACATCCTATCCGATTCCACCTCCTCTCTCACCCCCTGCTACATAGGCTCCATCCGTTCCCACCACTTCCTTCCCTCATCCAATCAAATTTCGATAAGTGACGGTTGTAAGGAGATTGTAATTATTTGATTGTAGGCATAGCAAAGCTCCTCTTTTTTTTTTTTTTTTTTACATCTGTATCTTTTCCATAACATTGCTTATGTTATGCTTATTCAGAAAGGCACTGTTTGCTTCGGCGAAGTCGAACAAAATAAAAATTTGCGTACTCATTACACATGCGCGTCACAGGATGAGATTATCCTTTATTAATACTACTATATATATGTACATACGTTGCACGTATTTTAATTGTCTCTTCGTTAACTTTGTATGTATTTTGAAAGAGCTAAAAAATTTAAAAAGTAAAGTCGTGCATTCGAATACCAAATGACATATATTGTAAGTACCTAAATACCCATAGTAGAATAAATTATTTTATGTATTGGAGAGAGATGTAAGGTCTGGTTTGGTTTGCGGAATCAAGAGGTTGGAAAATGAAAGTCGTTACTTTTCTATGTTTGGGAGCTAAAAGGAATTGAGGAGGAAATGAAAGTGATTTTCAATAGAAAAAAAATTATGAAAAAAATAATCCCATCATCCAGTCAAGGAATCACTTTCCCACATTGAAGTTCCTTTCCAATTTTCTTGGCATTTCCAAACATCGGAAATGAAACTCAATGAGAATTGTAATTTTCCAAACGAATGGAAATAGCAAGGAATTGATTTCCTTTCCATTTCTTTCCGCGGACCAAACAAGGCCTAAGGATATTTTTGGAAGAAAAAACTTTCACGATGAAGCCTAACTTTTGGTATTATATAGTAGAATCGATTATTCATTATTATTTTTGTATAAATTAAAATTTTAAGTATTTAAGTATTTATTATTATTATGATAATAATAATAATAATAATAATAATAATATTATTATTATTACTATTATTATTATTATTATTATTATTATTATTATTATTATTATTATTATAAATTAAGATATTAATTAAACAACAAATAAATTATTTCTTAGTTTAAAAAAAATATAATTTGTTCTTAATTAAATAATAATAATAATAATAATACTAATAATAATAATAATAATAATAATAATAATAATAATTATTATTATTATTATCATTAATTTTTTAATTATGGCATCTTTCTCTCCTTAATCTCTCTCTTATTACGCTTATCAATTCGTAATTCCCAAATCAGCTTTCATTCATTCTCTCTTTCCCAGTGCTCCTTTTTTATCTCCACACATACGAGCATTTCCTATCCCAATGAGTTTTCTTCTCCTCTCCAACAAACGCGAATAGCTTTACCTTGTTAGCATTTTAGCAAACAGAAAAAATTCTAACGACAAAAGTACGAGTATAAATTGAATCGGTACTTGTGAAATATGTTAAAAATTTTGGTCAAATATTAAAAAATAAAAATATTGAGGTTAGAAACTTCACATTCTTAAATATGTTGTCAAATTTGGTTAATTAAACAAGTTTTCACCATATTTTATGTGACAAATTTTTCAATAATTTATACGAAACATGTTTAAAACTTCGCTTGAATAAAATTTACATACTGATTCGAATCTTTCAAAAGTACGCAAGTATTATACGTTTATGAAAGATACAAAAAAATTGCATATAATACATGTTTTATTGGGGTGATTGCTAACAAGGTTCATTCATTCTCTCTCACTCCCAATGCTTTCTTATTCTCCACATAAGCATTCCGATTCCAATGAGTTTTCCTCCTTTCCAACAACCGCCGCAGCCAGCAAGAAGAAGAAGAAGAAGAAGAAGAAGAAGAAGATGAGGCCAGAGATGCTGGATCTCGACCCCAGCTCTCGCCTTGCGGTGGTCAACGCCGAAGCTCGACATCGGAGCTCGCGGGGCTCCACGGGAGCAGTTGTCACGTCCCGACCCAGAATCACCCGAATCATCGTCCTCGCAGGGGGCGTGATGCCGCACGAGCCTGGAGTTGCGCTCGTGCAAGGCAAGATGACAAGTTCTCAAATGGTTATCTTTGAGTTGATAATTAACAATGAAAGGAAAACAGAGTACACGAAATAATTCTCTCTATTGATATTCGAACTGAGATTACAAATGCTTTCAAATAGCCTAACTAAATTTGCCAGGTTGGCTACAACACTCAGGTTCTCTTTTGCCCACAAAAGATTTTACCGTTCCATACATTATGCCTTTTATATCTCGGCCGCATCAATCTTGTTGCAAGTCCGGGCGTCAATGCGATCGCACGCTTCAATACGCTTCGGCATTCCAAGCCTCAACGCGTTCAAGCGAAGTTTCGCCGTGAGCAATACATTCCCTGCACCCTGCATGAAAGCTGGTGGGGGATCAGTACGTGCGTCCTCGCATGTACTGACGAAAAGACCTTCCTTCTAAACTGACATTTTAGTGTTTATGTTCAATCATGCAACTTAACTTATGATCTTGCTATATTTTCTTAGGGTCGATTTCATGGCACATTAGAAAGCATAAAGCATGTTATCATGGTAAGCATGTCATTTGAATTGAATAGGCAAGCAGACAAACAATCTAGTGTTTGATTCGTGGCGCGACTTCTTACCAGCATGGACGCACTCGTCCTTGCGGCACTCGTCCTTGCACCGACGCAAGGTGAATACGTCACATTCCTTCCCTGTCATGTTATAAGTACTTTCTATACAGGATCTATGTGCGGGACACATACGTGCCTACACTTTTAATCCATCCTTCCTTAACTATATGATGGTCGTTGGCGTATTCACGCCAAAATGGACTAAAGGCGTTTCTTTTCTTTATCTTTCTTTCTTTCTTTTCTCTTTTTATTTTTTTTCTCGAATTTTGGTAGCCCGGCGTTTCACGGGTTGGGTTGCTACCCCAAACAATCGAAATGTACCGCGTGCCTACCATCATTTGCAACTTTTCCCATCTATAACCGGGTGCTAATCGGACTTTACAGATGTGCGCCTATCAAAGATTATATCCCTCCTAGGCCGAACGGTCCCGGTGTCCCGGTGCACCCGTTCGGAGGGAACATTCCATGCACGAAAGATTATCACAATTATCTTAAGTCCATTCGACCATGCAACGTCCTATTTTCAAATGACCAAACATAATCTTGAGTCCGAGACTCAGACTTTATCAAACAACCAAACATAGTCTTGAGTCCGAGACTCAGACTTTATCATCTCGTATTTCTTCTATTAACTTGTCACGATCCGCACCCATTGTGAGGGTACGAGTACGTGACGACGCCCAGCCTACGCCGCAGTGTCGACGGTAGAACGTTGTCCTAGGTTACTATCTAACCAGCAACTCACGTAATTATAATGTACTCATCATGATCAATAAAATCATTAAGCCATAAGCCATTTCATGAAACCACAAGCCATGACTTAAATTCACTAAACCAAATCCTCTCATTCTAAAACTATTCTCTAAAGACTAAAATAGGTTAACTCAAGTTAGACTAGGGTCACCATGGCTAGGATTAGCTTCTAGGCTAGTTCACTAGGTCTCAACAAGTCAAGGTCAACTAGAATTCACCAATTCAACAAATCATCAAATAATTCAAATAAGTCAAAATGACCAAATTACTCCTAGGCTAAAAATGATAATTAAAACATCCTAATGACATGGTTAGGCTCTAGGTCATGCAGTCACTAGGGTTTCACTGGCAGCACATCAAAATCACAAGTCATGACTTAAAGCAGTTTTTAAATAGTTTAAAAATTATTAAAAATTACCAAAAATTATAATGTGAAATAATTATCAATAATTAATAATTATAATTACAAAATTTTAATTTTACTCTCATTTTAGAAACTGGGTGTTACAAGTCTACCCACCTTAGAAAAATTTTATCCTCGAAATTTAAGATGGTAGGAGTCCTTCTAGGTCAAACACCCAACAATCAAAGTCGAAGATAACATGCAACACAGTCCTACTGGTCATGATTTATATTCTCGAACAGGGTAGCTGTTAGCCCAATGATTATATCATATTTTTGAATATGGCTAATCAATTAAGTTTAACATATCGACGTCACTAATATTCATGTAATCACTATTATGTTACTACTTAAACTTAGCATTGTCCTAATGTTAGCACTGTCCTAAATATCCTATATCATATTGCTATGCTTGTATCATGTTGTTTTGTTTGCCTAACATGTATTTGTAGACATGCTATAAGCATGATCAAATATGATCAAACCAGGACATATGCAATGGGCCAAAGACGGCGTCATACAAGAAGATTTCTCTGAACCGCCTAACGACCTATCCGGGGCCTCGCATCGGGGGTTCCGCTGCCCGGTCAGCGGGCAGGGGTCGAGGGGGCAGCTCCCCCCGTCAGGGGTTCGGGGGCTATTGGTTTTCATATTTATTCTGTATTTTTTCTTTTATTAAGTATAGAAAAAATGTGAGATTGATCGGATCGGTACTGGCTTAGGTTTTTCTCAGTCTACAAACAAAAATAAGCCTACCTACGTATTCCAAAAATCCACAATTCCAAAAGGCCCAAAACCTATGCAAATTTGGTGTATTCCTTACTGTTCTGAACCAGCAGAACTCTGACAGAACTCTGATCGAGTTCGGTCCGAGTTCGGCCCGAGTTCGGTCCGTTTGAATTCAAATATTTGTTGCCTCCAAATCTGCATGCAACGTTCGTATGCGAAATCCTAGCATCCGAACTCTGCCCGAGTTCGGTTCCCCAAAAAATACTATAGATAGAGTTGAGATTACCATTCATAAAAACAATCCAATTTCATCTCTTCTCTTCTCTATCTAAAGTGTTCTGAGCTTTTACTTTCACATCTAAGCCTTTACGACTCTTAGCCAAGCCAGTACAGTTTCTGTTTAATCTAGAGTTTGGTATTGAAGAGTTGTATCGGAGGTTGTATTCAGAAAATATTCCAGTTTTCCAATTGCCTTCTGGAGCCGGTCGTGCGCTCGTCACCAAGCACGGTATTGTGAAGTCGGTCGTGCACTTGTCGTCAAGCACGGTGTTGTAAGAGTTGCAAGCACTCGGTTAAAGCTTGTGTCATAGTGGATTAACATCGAGCAAGAGTACTCGAGACTGGATTAGTACTCTCAGAGGGATACCAGTATACATCGCTGTGTCACTGAGTTTGAATTCTTGACTCTTACTTTACTGCATTTATTTACTCTCTCCTATTTACTGCCATAGTTATTGCTTAAGTTTTAATTGGTGATTATTTTTCGCTGCACACGCACACACTCTATTCACCCCCCCTCTAGAGGTGCTCAACGGTCCTATAATTGGTATCAGAGCAGGTTGTATTCATATATAACACTCTAGAGAGTATAAATATGGCAGCCGTGAAATCAATATTCAACGGTGATGGACAATCCACAAATAGACTCCCACTATTTGATGGAACGAACTATAGTTATTGGAAAACATGGATGAGCTTGTACCTGAAGTCTCAAGACTTTGACTTATGGTCAATTGTTGTCAATGGCTACCAAAAGCCTACTATCACTTCTATTCTCACATCCTCTATTATTAACAAGCCTTATTATAGTTACACAGAGGAAGAGAAGAAGTTAGCTAGCCTTGATGCAAAAGCAAAGCATGCTTTCTATTGTGCTGTAGACTTTAATGTATTCAATCTCATTACTACTTGCACAACATCTCATAAAATTTAGAAACTTCTTGAAGCTACTTATGAGTGCAGGTACGAAAGTAGTGCTAGCGACTCCAGAGAGGAGGATAGTCTTCATAATGATGCAAATGTATGCATAATGGCATCGAGATTTAAGGTTCAACACAATCCTATATATGAAAAAGAGCTTGTATGTGACAACCACAAGAAGATAGGCCACATCCAAGAAGATTGTACTACTGCTAGAAAGGAGAGTCCCTACGAACGATCAAAAGAAGAAAGATCATCATCTCACAAGTACGCTACCACGAGCATATGGTGCGAAAGTAATGCAAGCAAATCTGAAGAAGAAGAAGAGAGACCTCATCATACTACAAATATATGCTCAATGGCATTATCCAACGAGGTACAAGATAACTCTATTTTTGTAGAGAGTGAATTTTCTTATGATGACCTATCTGATGCTTTCAGTGATCTATTGAAAGAACACGAGAAAGTATTAGATAAGTATAAGCAAGCTAAAAAGGATATTCTCTGCTATAAGCTTAAGAATAAAAAGCTGACTTGCTTATTGAATGATGCTATAAACACTTCTACTTCTGATAATTCTACTGAGATTTCCACACTTGAGTTTAGATTGCATGAGGCACTTGAATGCATTGAGAAAAGCTCTCAAGAAAATGCTAAACTTAAGGAGGAATTAGAATCAGAATAGAAGAAGTATTCTATTGCTTTATGTAGAATTGATGCTCTTTCTGCTAAATATGATGAGATCTGTGCTAACTCTAAAAAGTTAGAGATTAGACTGGGAAAGCAGGTAGTACAACCTATGACTCAGTCTAACACAGGGCACTTAGCACATCACAAAGTCACACACGTCAGATCTTTCAGAAAGGAAGCAAGCAAAGCTAAAATTTCACATAACCATGCTTTCTATTACAAGTATCCACGCACATCATATCACACCACTTCACATTCTCATACTGCTGCACATAGCCCTAATGTTAATACTTTTTGTCATTATTGCGGCATGAATGGACATGTTTCTCATTATTGTCAGATTAGGAAACTTGTTGATATGAACTTGTGCAAATGGGTTCCCAAAGCTAACAAATATGGATCCAAGTTTTGGATACCAAAGTCTTCACCTAATATTTCAGGTGGAGCTACTTATGATGAACCATAGAACCATGGAACATGTTGGTGATTGTAAAGCTACAATGGTCATCTTCCAAGCAATTGTACCAACATAAGTGTGGTCACTAGAACCACTTTGGTAACATGCTTCCTAAATAGTTTTTAATGTCTAGCATGTTCTTATTGATGTATTGATATTAGCTCTTATTGATATCTTTTAATTGTTTATCATTTATGTGAGTTATAATCCTAGCATGACTAGATGATTAGCTTAAATAATTTTTTTTCACACTATATAATCTTTTACTCACTTTTATTAGTGTGACACATTTATCAAGGTATGCTCTTTACTCTTAGTATTTATCTATGAAGATGCATACCACTCTAGTCCATAGAAGCTTTTGTTGTTGGTTTATGTTTTTGACTCTTTGCCTTTAAATATTTTTAATGGTCACTTCTTATCGATTTGTCTTTAACATGTCACACTTACTTTGATCAGTATTTTGTGAGTATGTGTGTTTAGCACAAGTCACCTATTTACTTGAAAAGTATATACATACTTTTATGTTAACCTTGTGCTTGCATAATATATTCACTATTGATTCTCATATTTTATTTTGATTAATTTTATTATGAATCAATTACATCTTTGTCTGATAAAGTTTATTTATGCATGTTTTTGATCTTGTGATATTTTTTTATGCTTATTAAGGATACATGAATAATTCATTTTATTTATATATTGCTCATGTTTCTTATATTTTTGTATAAATATTTTTATGGGGATATATGAGTTAAGTTCAAGTTCTATATTATATTATTTTGAAAAGTAGTTTCAAACTTGTGCTTATCTTATACTTAAGTTGTTGATTTTGTTAACAAATTTATGTTCTTATTTTTATCAGCTTCTTCCTCAAAGCCTCTTTTAATGATGTATATTTTTTTTGGCTTTTTGGTTGACATTTTGGATACATAATATTTTTTATATCTTGATCTTGATAAAACATTCTTTGGGTATTTACTTTTTTGGAATTCTGGATTTCGATGATGTTCGATGATACTGCATATATTCCTTTGAATCTAAGTTCTTAAGAGTAGAAATCATTTTGGGAACAAGTTGAAAGGGTCCTTCTGTCATACAGGTGTAAATAGCCTGAAGCGACACGGTGTACTAGTTTTCGGACTACAGCTAGCTGGAAACCGGCCCCTACAGCTAACCCGAAGTGATCAATACTTTATAGACTTAAGATTTATTAAGGTCTAAATGCAACTATTATCTAGTTCTGGATCCAAGGTACTGAACCCAGTCCCCTAGATTCCAGAATACATCAACGTATCTAGGTCTTACTTTTTGATTTACAAATATTTTATATTTTATTGTTACCTAATAATTTTGTAGCACATATGGATTAATGTAATTGATACATCTGATGCTGTTTGCTACATTGTTCTAAGATTTTTAAGTCCATAGAATATAATTTATTTCATATTGCACTAATTCTTTTTAAATCCTCGGTTATTAAAGAAAAGATTTATTTTGGGTACAAGCCTACAAAAGGTCTGTCTGTCACCACGACTACGGTCGAAGCGAAGTGGTACTTAAGTGTTCCCCGGTGAACCTCCGTTAGCTGGGACAGCACCTCTACAGCTAATCCAAGATTGATCAATGTTTTATAAACTAAAGATTTATTGAGATCTAGTTGCAATTGTTATCTGATGGTTTTTAAATTTTAGATTTGATGGATAATATTCTCTCTTTATATTTTTCACAAAAGGTAGCATATGTTGATCTATCTTGTCGATTGTGAGATTTATGTCATCTTTTGACTTATACGATTATTCATCATGCTAATTTGAAATATCTTTTGATTATTTTATTTTTAAATGTTCATTTAATGGATATTTCTTCTTTTGTCTAAAGACGATTGTTTTTCGTATTCGTGACTACTCAATGAACATTATGATCTTGTGATTTCATCTTTAGCTTGTATAATACTCAATGATTTTTAGCTTTGTATTATTATCTTCTTATTCAAGTTACTTACTGTCTACAATAGTAACTCTTTGAAAGGGAGAAGTCAAGCATATTGAATGTCTCTCTCTCAAAGCGTTTCTTTTCTTTAACCTTGCGGTTGTCAGTGGACACCATGCTAAGGCTTTAAAAAGGGAAGAAATGAACTTTGATAAGAAGACCTAATATTTTTGAATTAGTTTCCTACTTTCTAAAATATGTCTCTGAATTATATTTTAAAATTCTATCTATATTATTATTTTGGATATAACCATGTAAAGGTGGAGCAGTTAATTATTTCAAGTTAATTATCCCCTTGACATGCCATATATCTAGAATACACTTTTCTTTAGACATATATCTAGTTTTGTTTATTTGTTCAAATGGATTTATTTATGATTTATGGATTCTTTTATTGACATTGTTTTTGTGATTCGAATCGTCAGCTTTCAGTCTAAGGACTAAATGGACGCATTCGAACATTTACTAAGACAGTTTTTCATAATAAATTCCACATTTTTGAAAAGTCTTTTTGATTTTTTTGATTTATTGAATTTGTCTCGTACTCAATGTTATTATTAAAGACAGCCTTCAAAAAACTTTTACTTACATGAAATGATTTGTGTTATATTTTTTTTGAAGACATAGTTTCTTCATCTTTAAGCGTTTATTTATTGGATATTTCTTTTTCTTGCCTAAAGATGATATTTGTTTTGAGTTTAGAATTTTATATGCATTTGATCAAAGGAAAGAAAAGATGCATATCTTGGATATCCCTTAGATCTTGTGATTATTTATTTTATCTATTTTATGCATATAAATTATTTTTGAACTATATACGCATAATTTAAGGGGGAGCAAATTAATTGTTTCAATTCTTTTATGCCCTTAATATGTGGTATACCTAGTTCACCATGGACTTATATTGGCTTAGTTAAATATCTTGTTGATTTGTTCATAATTTTTTTTATTTGAGTAAGTTTATGAAAAAAATATATGATTATTATTTATTTATTTTTCTCTCCTTTTATGAGTTTGTAAAAGTTATCTTGCCAAATATATTTAATTATTCTTATTAATGATTCCTTTGAGCTTAAATTGATTTGG
Organism: Iris pallida; assembly: GCA_029216955.1. Taxonomy (NCBI): domain Eukaryota; kingdom Viridiplantae; phylum Streptophyta; class Magnoliopsida; order Asparagales; family Iridaceae; genus Iris; species Iris pallida. The sequence continues at coordinate 257,380 of JANAVB010044820.1, forward strand.
CATTTCTTATTGATATTTTATCTCAAAGTTTATGATTATCTATACTTATAATGTTCATACTTTGCGGGGGAGCATTCAAGTCGACTGGATTTCTCCTTCCCAAGTATTTTATCTTCATTACCTTCATGTTTATCTAATGGATATAATATATCATGCTAAGGTAATTGAATTCAAATGCATGAACTTTGGTATAAATTTTGCATAGATTCTAGTATACTTATTTTGATTTCTTTTTTTGATTATATTATTTATGGAATTGATTCACTAATTTATATGGGCAAATTATGAATCATATTTTTTTGTGATCATTGTTAAAAGTCTCATTATATTTTTTTTATTCTTTAATATATACTAGATCTGCGAATTTCTATTCCTCATGATTTATTTATGACCAATGATTGATTTTTGCTATATTGATATCTATTTCTTATTGAAATCCTTTATTGGTATATTTCAAAACTAGAGTTATATTTATTATAATATTGAGTTTTGAATATCATTTTTGGATTTCTAGTTGGTAAACTATGTATTGTTTGATTTCAATGTTCTTTGTTTAAGTTCAACCAACTATTTTGACAAATTTTTCTACTTTAGTTATGCAATTTTCTAAATATGTCGTTTCACTGTTCTCCTAATCCTTGATCATGATTATTATTATTTTTCCTTCCTCCTATACTTATGCTTGAGTTCGTTTTATCTCTTTATTACGGGGGAGCTTATTTTTTTGATCATGTCAAAGGGGGAGAAATAAGTTTAAGTCTGCATACAATCTTTTAGTATTATGTGTTTATTAGTGATACATGCATCTATTGTATATATATTAAACTTAAAGGATTTGCCATAATCAAAAAGGGAAAGATTGTTAGCCCAATGATTATATCATGTTTTTGAATATGGCTAATCAATTAAGTTTAACATATCGACGTCACTAATATTCATGTAATCACTATTATGTTACTACTTAAACTTAGCATTGTCCTAATGTTAGCACTGTCCTAAATATCCTATATCATATTGCTATGCTTGTATCATGTTGTTTTGTTTGCCTAACATGTATTTGTAGACATGCTATAAGCATGATCAAATATGATCAAACCAGGACATATGCAATGGGCCAAAGACGGCGTCATACAAGAAGATTTCTCGGAACCGCCTAACGACCTATCCGAGGCCTCGCATCGGGAGTTCCGCTGCCCGGTCAGCGGGCAGGGGTCGAGGGGGCAGCGCCCCCCGTCAGGGGTTCGGGGGCGAAGCCCCGAAAGGTATTCAGATTTTCAGATCTGTTTATCTTTGGACGACTGCCGTCAAGGAAAAATACGTCTTCAATGTCAGAAAAAAGACGTCATCTAAAGGGCTATTGGTTTTCATATTTATTCTGTATTTTTTCTTTTATTAAGTATAGAAAAAATGTGAGATTGATCGGATCGGTACTGGCTTAGGTTTTTCTCAGTCCACAAACAAAAATAAGCCTACCTACGTATCCCAAAAATCCACAATTCCAAAAGGTCCAAAACCTATGCAAATTTGGTGTATTCCTTACTGTTCTGAACCAGCAGAACTCTGACAGAACTCTGACCGAGTTCGGTCTGAGTTCGGCCCGAGTTCGGTCCGTTTGAATTCAAATATTTGTTGCCTCCAAATCTGCATGCAACGTTCGTATGCGAAATCCTAGCATCCGAACTCTGCCCGAACTCTGCCCGAGTTCGGTTTCCCAAAAAACACTATAAATAGAGTTGAGATTACCATTCATAAAAATAATCCAATTTCATCTCTTCTCTTCTCTATCTAAAGTGTTCTGAGCTTTTACTTTCACATCTAAGCCTTTACGACTCTTAGCCAAGCCAGTACAGTTTCTGTTTAATCTAGAGTTTGGTATTGAAGAGTTGTATCGGAGGTTGTATTCAGAAAACATTCCAGTTTTCCAATTACCTTCTAGAGCCGGTCGTGCGCTCGTCACCAAGCACGGTGTTGTGAAGTCGGTCGTGCACTTGTCGCCAAGCACGGTGTTGTAAGAGTTGCAAGCACTCGGTTAAAGCTTGTGTCATAGTAGATTAACATCGAGCAAGAGTACTCGAGACTGGATTAGTCCTCTCAGAGGGATACCAGTATACATCGCTGTGTCACTGAGTTTGAATTCTTGACTCTTACTTTGATGCATTTATTTACTGTCTCCTATTTACTGCCATAGTTATTGCTTAAGTTTTAATTGGTGATTATTTTCCGCTGCACACGCACACACTCTATTCACCCCCCTCTAGAGGTGCTCAACGGTCCTATAGTAGCTACACTATCTAGCAATCACAACAGTATCTTGGCAGGTACTAATGGAATCATACAGGAAGGTGGGGAGGAAGAATGAGAAAGACAAACCTGCTAACCCATCACCTGCAGCGTCGGTCTCCTCGACCGCTATCGCATAAGCTCTACCCCTCTAGTGCTGAGCTACAGGTGGCCTAGCTCCCTAATAAGGAGGTGCAGCGGGACAATCTATCATCTTGTGAGCACCAGACCTACAGAATAGACAAACCTTCAGCCTCTTCCTACAAGACTCCCAAACATGCCCTGCCTTCTTGCAGTAGGCATAAGTCGGCACCCCGCGGTCCTGTCCTCTAGGCTGATATTGTGCCTGCTGTACTCTCACTGGTGCCTGTGCCTGCTGAATCTGCACATGAGGCCTCTTGGCCTGACCTCCGCTGCTGCTACCACCCTGGAAGTCCCGACCCCTCTTCAACTTCAACCCCAGGTCATCCTCCGCTGCCATAGCCCCGAAAAATATCTCCGTGTAGGTAGCGTTCCGATCGCTCTTAATCAGCGACCGAACCTCTCTAATCAAGCCTCGGCGAAACTTTCTCGCCTTCGTCTTCTCAGTCAAGTCATCTATGAACCGGGCCAATCTACAAAACTCTCTGGCATACTCGGCTACCGTCTGGTTCCCCTGAACCAGACCCTCAAACTGTGCCTCGATACCTCCCAAGGCCACATCAGGAAAGAACTGCTCCTTAAACAGCTTCTTGAACTGGGCCCAAGTCTGGCCCTCAACTCCCACCCTGGGATCTGTCTGGTACCACGCACGGGCTAAGTCCTACATCTGACTGCCCACCGCCTCGATATAGAGTCGAGCTGGTATCTCTGCCAGTCTGAATATCTCCTCGATATGCTCGATCCAATCGTCTGTATAATGGATGCCCTCAGTGCCCGAGAACTCTCTAGGATGCTTCTTCTGAAAGTTCTGGATATCCTTCTCCTTCCGGTAAGGCTGCTGCTGCTCCCCTGAGCAGTCCCCATCTCTACTGTAGTACGAACCAACTGGTGGGCCTCGTCAATCCCCTAACGAAAATTGGCAGTCTGTCGCTGCTGCTGCTGGTGAGATGCCAGAATCCTCTCTACAAATGAAAACAGGTGGGCAACATCAACCATTCTTGCAGGTGGCTGCGGGTGCTGCTGCTAAAATGCCTCCGGAATGCTGGGGTCGACCTCTGGGCAGGTGGAGGCACTCCCCCATAGGCTACAGTAGCTCCTGTCTGATCAGGAACAGAAGGTGCTACAGCCTCAGCAGGCTGCTGCAGTGGACGAGAGGTGGCAGACCCCTCTCCAGCGGCTGCTATACCAGAGCGATGTGATCGTTTCTCCACCATCCTGAAGACAGATCGAAAAGGAAGTCAATACTGAGCAGGAATCGATAAATCTAAGGAGGACAATTTATTGCAAATAAGACAAGTCAATAAGATATGTAGATGGCATGAATTGAAGCAGAATTTTTCCTAACTGTGATTGAGTACCTCTCCGTTAAAGCCTATCTCTCAATCCTATCGCAGGCTCGCAGCAGTACAACTAAGTCGCCGTACTACCATGATATCGCACTAATGCGACTCTCGACCTGCATGTGCCACCACTAAAAACGTGTCACGATCCTCACCCACTGTGAGGGTATGAGTACGTGACGACGCCCAGCCTATGCCGCAGTGTCAGCGGTAGAGCACTGTTCTAGGTTACTATCTAACCAGCAACTCACACAATTATAATGTTCTCATTATGATCAATAAAATCATTAAGCCATAAGCCATTTCATGAAACCACAAGCCATGACTTAAATTCACTAAACCAAATTCTCTCATTCTAAAACTTTTCTCTAAAGACTAAAATAGGTTAACTCAAGTTAGACTAGGGTCACCATGGCTAGGGTTAGCTTCTAGGCTAGTTCACTAGGTCTCAACAAGTCAAGGTCAACTAGAATTCACCAATTCAACAAATCATCAAATAATTCAAATAAGTCAAAATGACCAAATTACACCTAGGCTAAAAATGATAATTAAAATATCCTAATGATATGGTTAGGCTCTAGGTCATGCAGTCACTAGGGTTTCACTGGCAGCACTTCAAAATCACAAGTCATGACTTAAAGTAGTTTTTAAATAGTTTAAAAATTATTAAAAATCACCAAAAATCATAATGTGAAATAAATATCAATAATTAATAATTATAATTACAAAATTTCAATTTTACCCTTATTTTAGAAACTGGGTGTTACATAACTTTCTATGTTCTTATATTTCATACTTCGTTTCAATATTCAATGGCATCATGCCTCAACTCAATGTTCGTCAACCGAACGACCCGAAGGTCCCGAACACATTTTGAGATATCATATCATATCTGACAGTTCCGCCACATTCATGCCACAACTGTATTCTTTCGCAACGAAGCCATATTTTATGATCTCGTGCACGTAGGCACGTTTTGACACATTTATCATCTTTTTTCTTACGTCGTGCACTTGCTGCACGCATCGAAGCTGTATGTCCATGTTCTATGCCTTAGTGTTCAATGTTTGTGGCTTGCACACTAGGGCACTCGCCTTTGTCTTTCAATGTGCTAGCCTTTTCTAACTCGTGCGCGGAGGCACGGAATGGCTCGTGCACTAAGGCACTCGCCGAATACAGTTATCCCATGTTCTTGCGGCTTGCGCACTGAGGCGCTCGTCTTTGTGTAACACCCAGTTTTCCAGATGAGGGTAATTTTGAAATTTTATAATTATAATTATTATTTATTGATAATTATTTCATATTATAATTTTTTGTGATTTTTTAATCATTTTTAAACTATTTAAAATTATGACTTGTGATTTTGACATTTTACTATTGTTTGGTTTTAATTTCGAGGAATTTGTCACCCCCAGTTTTCAGGAACAGGAGTATTTTTGTCATTTTGTATTTTTGAAATATTTTTGAAATTTATTTTATTATTTATGATATTGTTTTGGGGTTATTTGAGTCGGGTTTGAATTTCAGCTCAATCCGACTTGAAACGGGGACCCGGGGGTAGTTTGACTCTAGTGGGACCCACACACTAGTTAGACATAGCCCACATGATATTAATTTTAGTCCACATGATAGAAATATTTTATTTAGAGGTTAGACTAATTATTATGGATAAGGTTAGTGTGATTAGAGACTTTAAAATGACTAATTTAGCCCCAACCAATTAGCCCTTTCCTAATACTCATAGAATAGGTTAGTAGGGGCTTTTGGACTTTTCCTAATAGGACAAAACCACCTTTATGGCCAGCCACAATAAGGATAGGGTTGAGCCTCCCATTTGTCATTATCCATCTATTTTTCTCTCTCTTGTTCTTCCCCAAATTCCTAGAGAGCAATCCCTAGCAATTTCTCCACCAAATCCTTCCATTTCACCACCAAATCTTCTTCTTTCCTTCTCCATTCTAGCCAAGGAGGAAGCTACCCAAGTTTGGGAGGATTCGGAGCTCGTTCGTGTCCTTTTGGAATCTCTACGTGTCGGTGTCGCTCCGGGAAGATTTTTCTTCGATTCGATCTACCAGGAGGTATAAATCCCTTCTCCTTTTCATTTTCTCATGCATATAGGTCTATTTTGAACCCATAGGAATGACCCCCATGGTTGTATCTCCATTTGTGTCCATTTTGTGTCCATTTGGAGGTCATAGGAGTGTCCTTTGTGTTGTGGATGTGTTCATGTTACATATATAGATTTATATATATATTGTAATGAGAGTGTATCTATATTTATATATGTAAAAAATAGTTCATGATGATTATATAATCAAGTTTGTGAGTGTGGTTCCTCATATTATTATTGCTATTATTGTTGTGGATAATTAGGATATATATTGTGTATTCTTTTGGCTCAAACTATCTAAATCCGTCATGATTTTTATCCACGTTTTTAATTTCAGCCCTAACTTAGAAATGTCATAACTTCTAGCTCAAAGCTCGGTTTAATCTCCCGTTTTTTTTAAAAGAAGCGTATTGAAGTTAGCTTTCCAAAAACATGTAATAATAGGCCTAATTCTTTCTGTAACTTTCTGGAGAATTATTTGAGTGTCAGCTGTACGAAAGACAAACGCGTTCTCGGTGTTTTTGCGATTCCGGGAGTTTCCGGAAACGAAAACGCGATCCGTTTGAAGTTTCGGAAAGCTAACACATAGATCTATAACATACTTTAATCCTAGATTTTAATTCATGCTGAGATGGTACAGTATTGATTATTAGTAGGAGTTACTATTCGGCATATGCATTTTGTGTATCCTTGTGTGTAATATAATGTTCTATTTGATTTTAACCCATGTTAATGTATATACATTATGTAATTAAATAGAGAATACAAGCATGAGTAAATGGTTAAATAAATGATGTATGAGGTGTAAGTATCCTATCTAATGTAAGCATGTATAAGTATGGCTTGTGATGAATATGTAGGTTCCATAGTATGTAATGTATGGTGCATATAGTGGTGCAAGAGAATAAATGAATGATGAATGAATGCAAGCATGAATGTAATGTAATAATAGATGTAATGCATGATATGTTAGATGAATGAAATGATATATATATGATATATATCCTCTTTACATTAATGTATATATATGGTTGAATGCAAGCATGTAGGAATGTAATTAATGTAATGTATGTAAGCAATACATAAATACATGAATGAAAGAATGATATACAATGCATGCATGAAAGTATATAATGAATGCTAGATATAAATGCAAGGTATATATGTAATGATAGATATGAATGCATAATGTATAAATATTGTAAATGCAATATCAGATTTCATATGTAGACATAGAACCAATGCATAGCTGATATTTAGATTGAATGTTAGTTCATTTTAGGTTGTTCGAACACTGAACTGTCCATGTAAGCATATATACCTTCCTTTTCCTATTGCCAAGCCAATTTTAGTTTTCAATATAGTGGAATGTCTATGAATGTAATGTTAACCTTCAACCCCTTAATTCGAAATGTTAGTTAATTTTAGTATTAGACGATGCATGAGCTGTATGCATATGGGATGTTGGCTTAATGGCAGATTTCAGATAACATGGTTCATTTTATGTGGTTAGTTACACCAGTTTATGGGATATCTCACTTTAGTTTATATGTAAATGTGGAACTAAACTGAGAATGAACTTCACCCTCTGCACAAGGACACCCCACTCTATATCAACCACCATGCCATGTAACCCTTCTCTAAATAATTGCTATAATATATATAGATTTATGTAAAGTATAGATGCATGTTAGTTATAACTTAAATAGTCTCTACTCTAATGTATATAGATGTATACTTGTAGCCATGCATGTAAGTATAATACATGTGTAATGTAGATGGGTTAGCTTTGTGCCATGTGTAGTGTAAACTCATAACTAGTATTGATTTCTCTTTTCATGTACACCTCCATGTTCACACACACACACATAGCTTTAAATGTTAGTTCTTTTCTCTTATATATATATATATATAATATCGAATATGCATGATAGTGATGTATCTTGATGTGTGACTTGTGTTGGCTTGTATAGCCTTGTGATTGGTGTGTGATTGCTAGACTAGGCTTGGTTAGGCCTAGTGAGACTTATTAGACTTGCTGGGGTTAGGAGTGGCCTAGTTGACCTAGTTGACTGGAGTTGACCAAGTGTTGACTTTAGTCTATTTTGACCTAGACAGCATACAGACGCATCGTAGATTACATTTATCATCCCATGTATACATCTTGACTTGTGTTGCTCTAACTAGGAGTCAGGTACCTCATCTCGGACAGTACATTTACATCAGACATTCAGATACCAGGCGAGTACATTCTCTGACCGTTTCATACTTGTATGGATTTATATTCTTGCTCTAGATTACTGTACTTGATGCTGACACGACTGTTATCACGGATTGGTACTATATGGATCTTCTTTTGAGATGTTATCTCCTTGTATTCACTAAATATATATTGTGTTGTGCGTTTCACTTCCATATTGTATTTATTGAATACCCATATCCTTGTATACTCATTGTACATATTGTACTCTCATTATCACATGAGCCCCAGGGATAGACCATTGTATACTATTGTATAACATTGTACATCCATTGTATAACATTGTACACTATTGTATAAGATAACGTAACTGGAGTAGATCCTTGTGTATTGATTGGGGAGGGGGTGTAGAATTGGTTATGTACTCAAATCCTATTGTACAACATTGTATAACTATTGTATATGTCTATTGTACACCCACGTACAATGGAGTTACCATTGCATTTTCCTAGCCCGTTTACATAACCAGATTGTACTCTAAAATCACATGTTCCTTACAGTTCTTACTTATCATATTTAGATATTTCCTGTTATCAAATCTCTACTGTTTTTCATATATCTTCTTCTTTCAGCGTTTCATGTACTTTACTCTATTGCATGCTTTATATTTCCTAACTCGATATGAACTGCGTGAGATGTTTTGTGCTCGCTCCCGTCCTGACTGGACCTGTTGAAAATTTTACAGAGGATGATGAGGCACCCTGCACCCTTACTTGGAGTTTGCCTAGTTGACACTCGCGACCTGGACCCCTGGGGAGGTTCAGGCAGCTGCTCAGGATGATACCTTGTATAGTGTAGATAGCTTAGACTATCCTTTCTTTTCATGTTTAGCTGTTGTCTTATTTTCAGAGTTGTATATTTTAGAGATGTTAAGACTTTGTTATCTCTTTCTGCTATACCTCAGTTGAGGATTTTTTTATCTATTTCCATCATGCTATATTCTACCTTAGATTGTGATTGAGTTGTACCTCTGTGTTGGCCTCCTTATGGAGAGTATTCATATTATGCTAGTTATAGTTCATGACCTAGAACAGCGTTCTACCGCCGACACTGCGGCGTAGGCTGGGCGTTGTTACGTTCTCGTACCCTCACAGTGGGTGCGGGTCGTGACACGTTTTTAGTGGTGGCCCATGCAGGTCGAGTTTATGTAGTGGTATTCGAACTAGAGTATCACTACAGCCTGCGGTAGGATTTTGATATTTTTGGAGGTACTCAATCACATTAGGAAAAACTCTTAATCCGATTCCTTTTGTCTAAAATTGTTGCTTATTGACTTCCCTTGAATATAAACTGTTCTCCTTGAATTTTCGCTTCATTCTCAGAAATTGCTTCTTATTTTGATATGTCTTCATGATGGTTATGAAGACACGATCTCATCGCTTCGGTTCGGGAGATACTATCGAGAGGCTGGCCACCTCTCGTCCTGTTCATCAGGGCCTCGAGACCACAGCTTCTGTTGTGCCGACTCAGGTTGGCGTTTCTGTTATATTGGAGGTGCACCTCCGTCTGTACAGAGACTTTTTCCTTCATTTTCGTTTCTTTCAGCAGCAGCGATTCATGCAGCATCAGCAGCAGAGATTTGTGCAGTATCAGCATCAGGCTGGAGGAAACCAGCAGGGCGAGCTATCGTCATGACAGTCGAGGATGCACAGACCGTTGGAGATCTTGCTGCAAGTTTCGTTCTTCTCAATTCCATTCCCACAATTATCTTTTATAATTACCTTGAAATTCGATTCCATCTGTTCCTTGTTGATTGATTTATTTTCGTCATGTTACTCTTTTGTTGTGTTTGTTTTTTTTTTCTGAGAAAATCATATGGGCTAGGTCGCCTAAATCATGGGATCTAGAATCCTCGATAGTCGTGTTAGTTGGCATAGTGAGGACATGTAGTCAGATTTTGGATGTATTCTCGGGTATGGGAATTTAAGGTTTTCGCCGTCGCATGCGGCAGTGCAAAAATTTTAAATACCATGAACCTAGAGGTACGTACCTTAGTCAAGGACTCTGTGATTATCGTAGCCTTGCTCACTAGCATGATGAAGACTCTGGACAACATGATTTTGGACAGACGCATATGATTATCAGATTGTATCTTGAGAAGGTTTAAACATCATACCCTTTTGATTGTTATAAATGACTTAGGAGTAGGGATATTTAGTTTTGTAGAGCTTATTCATAGGTAGTTCCTTCATAGTGGAATGGTATGATGACTTGTAGAGTGTCTGTACCCTAGAGGTGATAGTTAGCATTGGTGTTAGAATAGTAACCCATTGCAGATAATTCTCCTGTTATCTATAATACCAACCAGTTACACATAGGATGTTAGTATGCCTTACATCCTTGATGATTATTACTACTTTCCCTTAACTTTTCCAATGAGGCATCCATGACCAGAGCCTGCCTTTGAGTATAGTTGTAGTTTCACCTAAGACCGAGAGGTCTATTTGCATAGATAGATTGCAGATGATATTGGCATATGGGATATATGTTAGTTGGTATCTATAGGCCATTGTTGTATAGGGTTATAAACATGTTGTTTAGCCTATACTTGGTTCAATTTTCCATTTTAGTTAAGTTCCCTTCGTGTTGAGTTCCTTTGTGTTGATCACCTTTATAGGCAGTGTGCAGATTTTATTTCAATTGTTCTAACTAGTGTTCGACTCACACTATGATTTATCTTTCGATCGGACCACGACCGTGGCGTCGACAGGTTAACATAGCATACAATATTACATTCTTACTTAGGAATGAAGGAGTAAAAAGAAGAGTCAATCCTCCCACCTTGAGTCGATATGCCTTATCATTTTGCCGAGCAGATGCGGCTCGATTTCATAACTTCGTTGCACGGCCAATTCTCCTGACTTAGCCATTCGAGCACTTCGTACTTAATTGAATTATACGTCCGATTTGGCTTACCGTGCCAACGCCTCAGTCCGTCGTAAGACGACGATTTGGTTTCGCGGACCCCTTACTGAATAAGGCAAAATATCGACCTCTAATATTTTAGCGTAAACGTATAGCCTGCACATGAAACCAGCTAAAATCAATACTTGTATCGATTCGGACTTGCACCTTGGTCGATTCGATTTCTTAGAATCTTTGAGCCATCTCAATGCACTTATCCTTTGGGGCAATGCGGTGCTATGCATCGATTCAACTCGATGCATTCTTTGGGACAATACAACTCTTCGCATCGACTTAGTTTGATGCATTTGTCACCCCCGTTTTTCGTAATATGTATTTCCAGTATACGTGTGTTTGCAAAAACAAAAGTATGAAACTTTATTTATACAAACTGTGTAATAAAGATTACAAGAATTCTGGAAAAATTACAACTATAGGAATCCAATCTAGATGACGATTGCTTTATCCCTTGGACGATGTAAACTTTGAAGACGAAGCCTCTGAAGTTGAGAACAACTCTGGAAACTAAAGGCAAAAGCCTCGGAAGTTGAAGGCAAAAGCCTCGGAAGAATGCAGCAGCACTTGGGCAAGAACTCCTGGACTCTCTGATTTATGATCTCTGATCTCTGAACTCCTCATCCCCTAAATGAAGACTTGAAACTCTATTTATAGAGTTCTGGAAATAACTAACTTTCATTTATTCTGCACTGTGCAAGATGATTTGCGCAGCAACTGGTTTGCACAGCCTTGGACTGCGCAGGCAGTTAATGGATCGTGGGCCAACTATCTAGGACACATGGCATTATTTGATTGAAATACGCATGATCGTGCATAGACAGTTGCCACGTAATGGGCAATTGATGGCATGAATGCCACATGGACTTTATCGGTTATGTTGGTAGAATGCGCAACCTGAACTGCGCAGAGTTTGGTTTGCGCAGACTCAGACTGCGCAGGACTGGTTTGCGCAATCATGGGTTGCGCTGCCAACTGTCAGCCGCTCTCGAGCACCGTGCGACGCAATAAACGAACAGTCTCCTCGTTATCCGTGCTGTCAGCTGTCAGGAAGATTTGATTTGATTCAGGTAATGATGACTTCTGCCACGTCAGCCTGCACAGTTGGGAACGTGCGCAAACCAACCTGCACAATGTGATGTCTGTGCAATCTGTCGTCTGCACAATTCATCAAAATGATGTATATCTTGAATTTTTGACTTTGTTGATTGATGTAACTTGATTTTTTAGGACCTACAAGACCCCTTCAAAGTTTTCGAAAGTTGATTTTATTCAAAATTTTAAAATACTTTGAATTTTTGAATGTTGAATCACATTGCGCATGATGATGAACTGTCTGCGCAAAGCGAAGAGCCCCCAATTTTAGGCACAATCCGAGGCAGCCGTTTCATATTTCGAAAGCTATAAATAGCTATCTTTTTATTTTCATTTCTTTACTTTGCAATCTTTCGAGCTCTTGAGAAAAATCTCCCCCGAACCCTTACTGTCCTCCTCCTCCGACGACTGTCATGGCACCACGACGATCCTCCAATGCTACCGCCGCCGCGAAGGGAAAAGCTCCGGCCGAGTCATCTGATAGAGTTGCACGGCGAGCATCTCGACACGAATCCGTGCACCCCGCTCTGAGAGGTTGTTGAACCGATCGAAAACCCCTTTTTAGGGTGATTCGACTTCCTTTGATCTTCGAAACTCATTTCTTTTTAGAGATGAGTTCAAATTACGCCACCCTTTTTAGGATTTTGGTTGCATTAACTGTCAGTCCTCATTTTTATGAAGGCTGTATTCCTGCGCAATTTGTTGAATTGTGCTGACAGGAAGTCAGCACAATCGATTGATTTGTGCAGGATGTCAGCGCAAACTATTGCTTTGTGCATCCTATTATGATGCGCAAACTGATGTTGCGCAAGCCATGTCAGCACAATCTGAGGAGTTGCGCACTCTAATGTTTTGTATTCAAAAAACAGAGACTTTGACTTGTACTAATTTTTATCTGTTTGTTGATGCAGTTGAGGTCAATGAAGATCCAGATTATGAACATTTTGTGGGAACCCTCTCAGAGTCTGAATATAAAGAAGATCTGTCTCATGTTCACTATCCTCAGTACGATCTGCCGGCCTCCCGTCAGGCTATACTGATTTCCCAGGATAATGAAACTTTAATGTGTTTGATGAATGGACAGCCCCTAGAATCAGCTGATGCTGTAATTCATAAGAAACCCTTATTCCTGTTCGGTGACGCCTTTGAGAAAGTCTCTCAGCCTAGGCCGAGGATGGAGGATAGAATAGTTCACCAGAAAGATAGATCATTCTTCATACCAGACATTGCTCGCTGCCTCCCTTTGTCGCGGTACGCTCATGCGAGCTACCCAAGGAAGATGGAGTGGAACATCACTCTGTTTCAGGATGCCCGTGCAGAAAAAATCTTCGTAAAGAAAGGGCCAAACAAGAGGGATATGTTTTATAGCTCTTCTGATAGATATAGCTGCTTGTTGTGAGGCTTGAGACCTGGCTGCATTCCACCAGAGAACTCCTCTATGCTGATACCTGTTAGAACACCAATATTCGCAAATGAATTTGCGAAGGCTGAAGGAAAATATCCCGAACAAGACATCAGACTGACTGGATTGGTGAATCCAGACTACAAACGATGGAGCTATATTACGAATTGGATTCTGACAATATTCCAAGACAGACTTCAACAGATCAACCTGTATCAAGCAGTGCACGCCACTGTATACGGCTTTGCTCCCAAGGTTTTTAGCCTTGGCTGAGAGGTACAACTATAGGACGGGGACCTTCATGACCCCGGGTGGAGAGATGGGGTTTGCACTCCACGAGATGAAGTATATTTCGTACCTTCCCATGGCAGATGCTCCGTATGAGGAGTTTGTCCCGACAAATGATGAACTGGACAAGCTTAGAAAAGAGAATGCAGCGATGGTGGCAGTGTTCGAAGAACTACTATGCCATTACAAAATCTGCTCTCTATTTTATAAGAGTGCTACCGCCAACACTTGTTACTCTTCAAAGTGGTTACCATATCTGTTTCTCAACCATATAGAAGAGAAGAAGACCAAGGAGAATGACAAATGCTACCCTAACTTCTTCAAACCTTTGAGCAATACAGAGGTTATGAAACTGATGGAACAGAGTGGTAACTTTGATAAAGAAGTAAAAGATGATCATGAGTATCCTCCTTTGAAGACAGGAGATACTTTGGAGAGTTATTTAAGAATGGGCTATAGACCCATGTCCGAAGAAGCACAACTGGCAGGGTTCCTAACATACTGGCTTCGGAGGTTTGTGGTTCCCGGATCCAGCGCTGTAGATCGTTTTCACCGTGGTGTTCTGTTTGCTGCTGTCAAGTTAGTCTTCGGCTATAAGATGGACTTGTTATCAGCAATGACCTGTAAACTAAATGCCAGTCTTCGTTTATACGTCGACTTGATGCTGAAGGCGAAGGGAGAGAAAGAGTTCCCTCGCTTGGAATTTCCATATACATATTTATTTGGATGGTTGCTTCTTCACTATCCAACCTTAATGGATCCCGGCATGGGACAAGTTGATGGCAGTTTTCTCCGAAGATATTCTCATGGACAATGGAAATACACTTCTTTAAGCGAGTGTAGATATATGTTGAATCTAAATAGAGGATGGAACTTCTGCTGTGCTCCTTTCCCTGCTGGGTACGATCAGATGCCCACAAATATGATGGATTGGAAGATGCAGCCTCTGACCCGTACAGCCTTTGAATGGTTGAAGACGATTCGACCATCTCATCTGGTTTATCGGTTCGAAGAAGAATGCTATCTAGAACCATATCTTCCCAGCCGATTTGCTCGGCAATTTGGGTATGATCAGTTCTATGTAGGAAATGCAATTACTTGCCTCCAAGGCAAAGGTTATTTGATAGACGGGGCCAGAGCTTGGGCTTATTACAATGCCCGTGATACGAAAGCCATCTTTTCAATGCCAGCAAAGAATACTCCCCAGGGTCCTCGGATGCTCTTCACATATTCAGTGTTTTATACATCCGCGAATACTTTTGCCAAGAATTTTAATCTCGCAGATAGTTTCGCTACTGCAACAAGATTAAGGAGAGGGAGAATTGCTTCATCGATCCCTGTAAATGAGGAGGTGCACGAGCCGGTCGATGCTCCTTTGGAAGTTTCGAGGGATATGATGTTCCCTCAAGAAGTAAACGCAGCAATGCGTATTTCTCTGAGAGTGGGTAGATCTCCAGCGAAGAAAAGGAGAAGAGAGGAGCCTCCTGCTCCAGCAGCAAAGAAAAAATTGATCCTAGATCTTTCTTCCGAAAAGGTCACTACAAGATCCCAATCTCGGCAATTGGCTTAGACACATCAAAAAGCTGCCACTACACCAACTTCTGTGCAGAAACAAGCAGAGCCAGTAAATGTAGAGAGTCCTGTCAGACCTCTACACAGAAAGAAGAGAGTAGTCACTAGAAGAGTTTTGGAAGAATCTTCTTCTAGACAAATCCTGACTTCAGAAGATGCTGCAGCAGGAATTCGAATGTCATCTCCCACACCTATTTCTGAATCTGGAAGCAAAACTCTTGAAGAAACTGAACAAAGGGGAGATCTTGTCCCAAGAACTGAGGTTGAAAAGCCTGGAGAAAACATCTTAGAGGAAGAACAAAATGTTGTACGACCTCATTCACCTGTCGCAGAGACTACCCAACCTCCTCTTACTCCCAGGACTCTTCGTGAAGAAGAAGACCGTGAAATGATCGCAGCTTTGGAGGATTGCAGTTATAGTCTGCAGGAGGATCAGACTGCCACTAACAGTGGGAATGCAGCAGCAGAAGAAAAAGAAGACGAGGAGGACTCTTCATCCGAAAATGTTGATGAATATATACAAGATCCCGAAAGGGATAATGAAGAACATATATCTCTTGATACAGCCGATGATACTTCAGATCCTAAAAAGGATATTGAAGTGGAGGCGTCTGCAGAAAAAGTTGTCGATACTTTAAATCTTGATGAAAATGTTGAGATAGAAATATCTCCTGAAGAAGCAGCCGATGAAGGTGTGCTGAAAGAAAATCCCGCCACCGACCCTCAAGGTATAAAAAACGAGATCTAGCAATCTTCTCTTTTAAAATAAACTGATAACTAATATCTTTATTTGTAATTCTTGCAGATCTTGAGACTCTGCTAACACCTCCAACGGACCTGGCTATGGTGCCCATACCAACGGTGGTTGTTAGTAGTAGCCATCACTTATCTTGCGGTTCTGAAGCGGACAGCAGCCAGGCTGTTGCAGCTGAAGCTACTTCCGTTCAACGGGAGTCCATTCCAGCAGGGAATGCACTTGTTGTTAGATTGAACCAAGGTAAGATAGTTCTTATTTGATCTTCTTGTTCATCAACAAATAATTAGTAAAATAACAATTTTACTATTGCAGAGGATCAAACAGGAGGAGCGACTAGCTCTACTCTGGCTCCTTTGTTCAAAGAGCCCGTTGTCCAGCCACAAAGAGTCGAGCAACCTGCTACCTCATCCTCAACAGGAGTAGCAGCAACTCCTGGGACTCTGGCCATCAATCAACAAGTTGTCCAGTCATTTACCAGATGCTTTTTCGAATCGCTGGGATCTCTTGTTCATAAAATGATAGAGAAAGAAGGAGCTGATTTCATTATGGTGTTTGCCATTAAAATCGTTTGATTACAAATCTTAATACAAACAGAACAGTGTTACAATATAGGACTTAGATGTAGTCCTAGGAGTACACTTTTGTTTAATCTGGGTCCTAAGTGCCAATGGAGCGAGTGGTAATGCGTTGACTCTATTGACGGGCTGACGACGGTTATCGGTTCTCTGAAGGTGTAGATTGCTCTGGGTGCTGGAGCTGGCTGAGAGGAGGAAGACGTTGAGTGTCTGTATCTGCCTCTCTGGTGATCTCTGTCTGGATTATTCGTATGTATGTCTCTGTGTGTGTGTAAGGAGGAAATGGTCCCTCTATTTATAGCTGGGCAGGTTGGCTGCTCATGCGCGCATATGTAGGATACGCCGGTACGTGGGGACGCCACGTGGAGATTGCTGATGGAGGCGCATGGATGATGTGCCCTACTCGCGGGGTTGAATTCTTCGTACTGCTGTTATGAGCCGGCACGTAGCAGAGGAGAGGATCTTTCTGTTGCTGAGATCTTGGATGAGTTGAGTCAAAGGACACGTATCGTCGACCCATGGCTCGAAGATCTCTGATTTGGTGGGGGGATGATTTGGTGGGATGCGCCTTGGATTGGGCGCATGATGAGATTTTGGCTCGTGACCTTTAGGAGTCACGAGCCGTTCTGGGCGCATGGGTTTTGAGGCGCATACGAGCGACTTTCCTTCTGTCTTTCGAGATCAGAGATCAGTCTGGGGCGCATGGCTTTTGAGGCGCATGCAAAGCTTCAACTGGAGACTCTTCTTCTGTCTTTAGGGATCAGTGAAGGGTCTAAGGCGTATGGCTTTTGAGGTACATGCAGGTTTGGGCGCATGGCCGCGGAGGCGCATGCGGGTGGTCGAGTGGCCACGTGGCAGTAGCCGTCGGGATAGAGTCATGATGACGCTGACGTTGTGGACGCTTCGTTTTCTGCAAAAGCTGTCAACCGTTCAGGCTTGGGGAGGCGTGCTGCCAACTCTGTCAGTTCAGCATTTAATGTTGGTGACATTCGATGGATAGCTGAGGGGGCGCGTCGGTTGACGTTCCACTAGGCGTATGGGGACGTATGGGGGCGCATCCCCTGTGATGCGCTCGGTACAGGGCGCATCTGTTTGATGTTTGAAGAGGTATGATGCGCTGTCCAGCCGGCGCATCCGACACGTCTTTGTTGATGCGGCTGTTTCGCTTCTCGAGTGCTTTTAATAGCCGTTTGGCTGAAGTCGAGGTGTTTGGTTCATCCATTTAATGTGAGTTCATTGCACGGAATTCGGAGAGCCATCCACTTGGCGCATGGGTTTGATCTGCCCGGCCTATAAATAGTGGCATGGGGAGAAGGTTGGCCTCTCATTTCCTCACGTCTTTCCAATATAAACTCGAGTTCTCGGGTGCATTCTGTTGACGAAGTGCTCCCGAGAGTGAAGATGAGACGCCATGTTGTCATTGATGCTCTTGAAGGTGACTGTTACATCCAAAAGATGGAGTCGAGGGCTTCTGAGGCAGGCGGAAGGTGCCTGTTGCATCCAAAGATAGGGATGCTCGGGCCTCGTCTCCGTTGTTCCGGAAGAGCCGTAGATCGGAATGGCGGTGCTAGGCTCTCTCTTCCTTCAAAGTGGGTGTCGCCCACTCTGATTGTGCTGAAAGCTGCCTTTTGCTGTGATTTCGATCACGGTCTTCCTTAGCCTTTGGAGGCTCTTTCGAAGCCTCCCCTGGCCATAGATTTGCGGTGCTCTTCTCTTCCTTGGTTCCAGCCAGAGGGTTAAATGCTTTGTGTATCGAAGCATTTATCAGGTGAGCCTGGCTGGAAGAGCGGCACACTCCTGCTCGGCCAGGTGAGCCTGGTTGGAAGAGTGGCACATAACTGGGCTGCTGAAGGGATGCACATAACTGAGCTGGATGCACATAACTGAGCTGCTGAAGAGATGGCGGGATACGCCTGGATGGAGGCGCATAGTATCTGCTGCGCCTCACTAGTGGCGCATGGTGACTGCTGTATCTATCTGGAGACGCATGGTGGCCACTGCGCCTATCTGAAGGCGCATGGTGGCCGCTGGCTGTAGACTTAGGATCTTTCCTTTGTAGAAATTCTCCTTTGTACAACCTTTTCTAGACATGTAATAGACTTCTATATATGTCTGGCGCATGGTCTTTCTGGTTGTAAAATTCCATGCTTCTACCAGACCCCCTTCAAAGTTTTCAAAACTTTTGAATAAGTTTTGGAATACTTTGAATAAGAAGCATGGCGATCAGGGTGCATGACTGTTGGGGCGCATGCCTGTTCAGCCGCATGCTCTTCTTAATTAATGAATTTGATAATGCCTCGGTAACCGAAAAGATTAATAATGATCTTTTGGTTTTATCTGCTGCTATCTTCACAAGACCCGAGGCGACGACTGAGATCACTCGTCATCGGTTCACACGTACGACCACGGCTTATAAATAGGTGAGAGGTGGAGAGAGAGAGAGAGTTCTTCTACTCTGTGCCTTTGCCTCCTTTAGAGTTCTTCTGAAAACCCTAATTTCTTCCTCTCTGTTAGAATGGCTCCCAAGACTCCTCGCGGCGGTGCCAGCAAAGGAAAGGGGAAGGAGAAGGAGCTGGCAGAGTTCGTCGACGAGGATGCTCCTGCCACCATTGCGACTCCGGCCGATGTTCGCCCCGGGGTGACAGGTGGGTGTCGACTTTTGCTATCTAATGTGCTCTAACTTTCTGCTGCCGATGCGTATTGGCCTCTGTCCTTGATATGCTGAGGTTTTATCCTGCCGACGTGCATAGGCTCAGGCCTTTGTTATGCACCGAGGTTTAGTTTGCTGACGCGCATGGGTTTTATACCCTGATGATGCGCTGAAGCTTTCGCTGACGCGCATGGGCTCACGCCTTGATGATGCGCCGAAGCTCCAATACTGACGCGTATGGGTTTATGCCCTGCTGATGCGCCGAAGCTCCAATGCCGACGCGCATGGGTGATACGCTGAAGTTGACGCGCATGGGTTTATGCCCTGACGCTGCGTCAATCTACTTTTGTCTTTTTGCCTGACTTCCACTTTTGTTGTGCCAGTGTCGATGACGATCCCTCTGTTGAACGAAGTCCTCTTGGATGCTTCCCTTTGCCAAATGGGGGTTAATTTTGATGAGGCGGTGATCAACCCTGCAAAGGATGCTATCTTACAGAACCAACCCCGGGAGAGAATGCTGCAAATCCAGAGCCAGTTGCCACTTTTCCTCCAGAGTATGATGGAGAGTGGTAAACTGAAGTCTTCCGAATCTGCAGATGTGACTTTCTTAAAACCTGCCTTTCTGTTTGGCGACCGACTAGTCTCTTCTGAAGCGAAGATACTGAAGATCAAAGAAGACTGGTTCTTCACTGCCAAAGGCATGGTTCTATACATGAGGCAGGTTGACCGCCAGTTGCCGCTGACGGCTTTTTATCGTCTGGCTTCGAAGAGAAGGATGGGTTGGGAACTTACTCCTTCTCAAGAAGGGGCCTTGGGAGGTACCCTTTCGATCGATGCCACCTCGAACCAGCAAGATACTTTGGCTGCTTCACGAGCCGGTTCCTCGTTCAGTTACCGAGCCTTACGTCCCGGGAGCCTCTACAGTGAAGTTCCAAATGACATATTTCCCTTCAGTGCCCCGACCTTTGCAAATCAGATGTTGACAGCGAAGGTCACGTATCCGACAGGTGGCTTTAGAGTCGAGGGTTGGTGTCACTATATTCCGAGGTGGGACGAGTTGACCACTTGGGTGCTTTCAAGGTTCAAAGTTGAGCTTAAGGAGATCGGGCTGACAGTCGCTATTCGGGCTACGCAGGCAGGCGTGGATCTTAATAAGCCTATGTTCCTTGCGCTCTTGGAATTATTCAACGCCCATACTGGCAGCTTTTTCACTCCGGTGGGAGAGTTGGGGTTGGCTCTCCATGAGATGCACGAGGTGTCTAAGCTTTCTTGGGGCTCAGAGCCGTACGAGGAGTATTTCCCGTCAAATGAGGAGATCCAGGTTCTGGAGGATAAGAACCCGGAGATGATGGATGTGTTCAAAGAGGTGACGAGCCACCATTATCTGATACACCGGAGGGATAGGGGCAAGACCCAACCTCATGTAACTGCTTGGAGGGACTATGTCTTTAAGCAGGATTTAGCGGATCCTTCGAGGATCCGATTTGTGACTCCGCAGGGACTGAAGCCCGCGGAGGTGACTTCGGAAATAAGTCGACTGGATGAGAGGACTCCACGTTCGGATGAGAGCGGCAAGGATGCCTATAGCTTCTTCTGGCACTGTGGGCACCGGATGTCATCTAAGGCAGTATTGACAGCCTATTTGATGATATGGCTCCGAGATTGCGTGTTTGCAGGTGGATCCGGTGCCGTGGAACGGGTACATTGGAATCTCATTTTGCCTGCTGTGAAGTTGGCTTTTGGGCGACCCTTAGCTCTCCTCCCCGCGATGGTGTGCAACCTGTTGCACGGTTTGAGGTCTTTTGCTGATGACGTGATCCATGAGAAAGGTAATAATGACAACTTTCCCCGGGCCGAGTTGCCTTTCCATTATCTTATGGGATGGCTGATTTTGCATCATCCGAACGTGATGAGTCCCGGTCCGGAGGAGGATCATGTTGAAGGGGATGCCTTCATCCGTCGCTTCTGCAAGAGGAAGTGGTCATACACCGGCGTCCCCGTTTGCAGGAGAGTCTTGTCCTACCTTCAGGGGTGGGAAATTGTCAAGGTTGGCCCGATTTTCAAAGATTTCGAGGCCGACCAAGATTTAGTTGACTCTGGCGAAGATGCAGTCACTTTGCCGAAATAGAGTTTTTGTTGGTTGCAAAGTATCCGGCCTTCTCACCTTGTCTACCGCAACCAGAATAAATGTTATCTGGAGCCATATCTGCCAAGCCGATTTGCTCGTCAATTTGGCTATACTCAGCTGATGTTGCGGAATTCCAGTAGCAGTCTAGGCTTCATCGGAAGTTTGCTGGACGGAGCCCGGGGCTGGCAGTATTATAACGCTGGATGCACTAGAGTTAGTTTTACCACGCCAGTCCGCAACCCTCGGCCGCAGATCCTATATCCGGCCGCCAAGCTGTATTGCATTATGAACGCTGCGTCTCCTGGTTATGACAGAGAGACTAGTTTCATCATTGGAACTCAGCTGGAGGCCACGGCGAATATGTTGAGGGTAGCCCGATCATATCGTCCACCAGATTTGGCGGGATATTGGGCTGCTGCTGCAGCGCCAGTGAGAGATCCGTCTGTTGGGAAGAGGCGGCCTGACACAGAAGCTGGTTCTTCTGTACCGAAGAGGTCGAGAAAGACGTCGACTGCAAAGGTTACGGAAGTGCCACTCGTAGTGCCAACGGGATCAGCTCCTGCTGAGGTAAGGAGTGCTTCGTAATTCTAATTCATTTTTTCATTGAGATGACTTATGCTTTTTCTTCTTGCAGTCGAAGAAGAAGTCCCGTGTTTCAAAACCGGGGGCCAATAAGCCGAAAGAGGTGACAGGCTCTTCTGATGAGCGCATCCCACCGATGATAATGTCTCCCGTAGAAGAGGACCCCGAAGATGTGCCTGCGGAGGTTTTAGTATCTCCTGTCTTTGAGGTTGCAACAACTTTCGGAAAGGTAGAGTCTGCCGTGGAGGACGTTGAGGGTCCTACGGACTCGAGGCATCCTGATGATGAGGTGGATTGGAGTTCGTCGCCTTCGGATGACGTTGCTCCAGGGCTGCAAGAGTCTGTTACGGGGGCAACAGATATGGTTGAGACAGAGGAGAGGGTTGATTCCCCTCTTTATCATGATGAGGGGAGGTCGGCTGAATCATTGCCGAGTCCTACCCCGGCTTCAACCGTGGTAGTTGAGGCGGCTACCGATCAGGAGGTAGCGACAGATTCTGTCCCTGTGGAGGGACTTGATGACGAGATCCGTCTGCCGGTCACAACCGCTAAGGCAGGTCAAAAGACGAGTGATAATCTCCCCATTCTGCCAAGGGAGGTACCAGCTGTCGATAGGACGTTGGGGGTAGAAGAGGTGGCCGTTGACGTCGGTGGTTCCTCCGGGCTTGAGAAGAGCGAGGGTGTAGAACCCTCTGTTGCCCCTCCTACTTGGGGTACTATTTCGACGCCTGTGCGGGTTTCCTCTGTTCCTTCGGCTCCTCGGGCTAGCAGTCCAGCCCCTGTTGATGAAGAGCCCATTGATGCCGAGGTTCAAGCCTCGCAGGTTGAGGTTGGCAGATCTTCTTCAGGTCCGCAAACTTTAGTAGCTCCTCCAACTCCTGCTATGACGTCGCAGGTCCTGGCGAATGCAGACGAATATGTGAAATTCCTTGTCGAAGGGGTATACAAAATGCTGCAGAAGGGTGTATCTGCTATGATGGATGCCAATGGGAGCTTTGCGACGGCAAAAACTCTGGCAATGCCCTGTATCGAGCTGATCCGCATTCACCAAGGCCACGACCATATGGCCGAAATTTTGGAGGCTTCGATGATCGAGCTGGATGAGCGGCTCACGGAACTTTAGCGCATCCAGCGAAACGACCTCTCCGTCCTGATAGATGCGGAGAAGGGGAAGCTGATTGCCGAGATCGAGTCTTCATACCAGGCCACTGTGGGCATTTGGGAGCACGAGGTGGCTGAGACTGAGGCTGCGGTAGAGCAGTTATCTCAGTCTATGAAGACGACGGTGGAAACTCGAGCTGCATTGGATGCTAATATGCGGAGATCGACACCCAGATGCGCCGTCTTGAGGACCAACGGGCCCGACTCCAGTTAGACGCCGAGCGTGTTCGGGCTGAACACGCAGCATTCCAGAAGGAAGAAGCGACTTTTACTCAGCGGACTCTTGTCTTGGCGCAGCAGCGACAACAGCTTGATGCGAAGCATGAGAGCGATACTTCCGCTGGGGCTGTTGAACTGATGCGTCAAGAAGCTGAGCGACGAGTCCTGGCGACTGTGGAGGCCCGTACAGCCGACCTAAGGCTTCGAGTCAGGGAGCTCTCAGCCCATCCTGGGGAGGTTCAGGGACTGTAGTTTTTCCCCTTTTTTATGCTCTTTTGCAACCCTTTGCTGAGGGATAATGTAGCCTTTTGTACTCTCTATTTCAGAAAATAAAGAAGTACGCAACTTTTTGTGATGTGTTCATTTTTTTGTTATTATGAACTTGATGATTTGTGTGGACCTATTATCTTTTGCGCACCTTGATTTTTAGGCACAGATAATAAGTTTGAAGGAACCAACATGTTTGCTCAGAGGTGATGTAGACATGGCAATCATTGGGTTCAAATGATAGAATCATCCTACTCAGAGGTGTGATGAACGTGGTAGGAATGATCCTGGGGGATACGCTGAACAACTCAGAGGTGATGTGGACGTGGAAGTTCGACGATCAATGTACGACAACGCAGGGGTTGTTTGTACGAGATGTTTACTCAGAGGTAATGTGGACGTGGTAAACATGAAGGATAGTGTAGGCTTACGAAGTGTAAGATTCCGCTTTGTAGGGTGTAGAGGAACAACTCAGAGGTAATGTAGACGTGGTTGTCTTTCTACTGAAGGAAGCCACGGAACAGCTGGATTCCCGAGGCGGATGAGTTTGTGGAAGGAGATTGTTTGTGAATCCCGATGGTTGGGCCCACAGATCCCCTTGGGGAAGTACATGTCTGAAGGATGTCAAGAATAATACTTCTTTAGGAACTTGCTGTTGATGGGCATCATGAACAAGTCTCCATTGGGTTTGGCGAAGCGGTAAGCACCGTTGGAGTATACCGTCTCTATGATGAAAGGTCCTTCCCACTTGGGCTCGAACTTTCCTGGTGTCTTGTGAGTTAACACCATTGGCCTTCTGACTGCTAAAACCAGGTCGCCAACTTGAAAAGTCCTCTGTTTGACCTTCTTGTTGAAAGCCTGTGATATACGGGCTTGGTAAAGTTCGATGCGTTGTTGAGCTAGGAGACGCTTCTCATCGTGTGCCTCCAGTTCCCGCAGACGACGACGTTGATTGTCTTCTTCTGTGAGTTTATTTGTTATTGCCACGCGGAGTGAGGGTATCTGGATCTCGAGAGGCAGTACCACTTCGCTCCCGTAGACCAGAGAGAATGGTGTGTTGCCTGTTGGGGTCCGTACCGTTGTGCGGTAGGCCCAAAGGCATTCGCCAAGCTTTTCGTCCCAGTCGCGTTTATTGGATGACATGACCTTTTTGAGCAGCCTGACGATGGTTTTGTTGAACGCCTCTGCTAACCCGTTTGCTGCCGGATTATAGGCGGAGGAGGCCACATTTTGAATGCGATTCTTGTCACAGAACCTGCTAAAAATGTGGCTGATAAACTGAGGACCGTTGTCATGAATGATCCGCCGGGGTACTCCGAAACGGTAAATGACATGGTGTTTGATAAAGCTGACTACCCTGGAGCTCTTTACTTCCGCCAGTGGGACTGCTTCTGCCCATTTGGAGAAGTAATCGGTGATGGCCAGGATGAAGCGGTGTCCTCTTGATGAAGGAGGGGTGATAGGTCCCACAATATCCATGCCCCAGGCTTCGAAGGGCCAGGAGGCGACTGTAGGATGTAGTGGTTCAGACGGTGTATGTATGAAGTCAGCATGGAGTTGGCATGCGTGACACTTCTTAGCATATTCAACAGCGTCGGCGGCCATGGTTGGCCAGTAGTAGCCCATACGTCGCAGTCGATCCTGCAACTTAGGATCGGGTTGATGAGCTCCGCAAGTTCCGTCATGAGCTTCTCGGAGGGCTTCGGCTGCTTCCTCGTTGGACATGCATCGAAGGAGGAGCCCATCGAAGGAACGTCGGTACAGCATTTTCGTAACTGTGTCGTAGTAGAATCGAAGAGAGCATCTCCTGACTGAGACGGCTTCCTTCGGGTCCTCTGGAAGAATTCCGTAGACAGCAAAGTCGATGAACGGGAACCTCCAGTCTCGGACATTAACACCAGTATTCGTCGGCATGGCATGGGCCACTTGCAAGCACAGGTTGTTTCTGGGATAAATCAAGTCTCGGCCTGTTACCGTGACATAGTGTTGAGTCCCAAAGGGCGCTGCCAATGAGGCTGCGAGGCCAGCCAGAGCGTCAGCCTCCAAGTTTTGTAGACGAGGCACGTGTTCGATGAAGAACCCGGTGAAGGTTGAAATGATGTTAAATGCAACTTCATGGTAAGGGATCAGATCTTCATGGCGAACCTCGTACTGCCCTCGAATCTGGTTCACGACGAGTTTTGAGTCACCGTAGGCTTCCAGATGGTCCACCCCCAGCTGTTGTGCGAGTTGGAGTCCCATGACGAGTGCGTTGTACTCGGCAACATTGTTGGAGCACGCCTTCGAGAGTGAATAAGCACGCTGGATGACCAACTGATCGGGAGAGAGTAAGACTACCCCCACTCCTGCGATGATTTGGCCTTTGGGGCCTGTTCTCGAAGCGCCATCGAAGAACATCCGCCAAACGGAGCTTCCTTCGGTGAAGTTGGATTCTTGGACCTCATCTGGGATGTCTTCATAGAGTTTTGAGGATTCTGGGATGGGGTGTGCAGCTAAAAAGTCAGCCAGAGCTTGACCTTTAATAGCTTTTTGCGAGACAAACACCATATTATATGGTGTTAGCAAAATCGCCCATATGGCTAGCCGGGAGTTTAATGATCCTGGCTTCGTCATGAGGACTCTGAGTGGATTGACTCGGGAAATGACATGAATTGTCTGGCCCGAGACATAATGACGAGTCTTCTGGATGGCAAACACCAAGGCCAAGCACTCCTTTTCATCGGGGTTGTACCGGTGTTCGACCCCGATGAGCATTCGACTGAGGTAGTAGATTGCTTGCTCATAGCCTATATCGCTGTTTTGAGCCAGCAGAGCGCCAAGGGAATGATCCATGGCACGGATGTAGAGAAGAAATGGTTTGCCCGCGACAGGTGCCACCAGGACTGGTGGGCTCGTCAAGTAGGCTTTGATGTCGTCGAAAGCCTTTTGGCACTCCTCTGTCCAGACATAAGAGACTCTCTTCTTCATGAGCTGAGTAAAGGGTTGACATTTACCGGAGAGGTTTGCTATGAACCTCCAGATGTATGCCAGACGTCCCTGTAAGCCTCGATGTTTTCGAAGATTCTTCGGAGGGTCCATGTTGAGGATGGCTTTGGTCTTCTCGGGATCAACATGAATGCCTTTCGTCGTGATGACAAAGCCCAAGAATTTGCCGCTAGA
The DNA here is from genome assembly GCA_029216955.1 of Iris pallida. NCBI lineage: Eukaryota > Viridiplantae > Streptophyta > Magnoliopsida > Asparagales > Iridaceae > Iris > Iris pallida. The sequence goes on from JANAVB010044820.1 coordinate 284,285, forward strand.
AACCCCCAGGAAGGATTTAGCGGGGTTCATTTTGAGTTGATGCGCCCGCATGAGATCGAATACTGTCTTCAAATCCTGTAGGTGATCTCCTTTGAGGCGGCTCTTGACTGCGATGTCGTCACCATAGCATTCGACTGTTTTGCGAAGATGTTGACGGAAGATGGTGCTCATAGCTCGTTGGTATGTTGCACCGGCATTTTTCAAGTCGAAGGGCATTACTGTGTAGCAGAAAACACCCTTTGGAGTCCTAAACGACGTGTGTTTCGCGTCATCGGGGAACATCTTGATTAGATTGTAGCCTGAATACCCATCCATGAAGGACATGCGTTCAAAGCCACATGTGTTGTCGATCATCACATTGGTGATCGGAAGCGGGAATTCGTCCTTCGGGCAAGCAGAATTGAGGTCCCTGAAGTCGATACAGACTCGTATCTTCCCATTCTTCTTGGTGACAGGTACGACGTTGGCTACCCAATCTGGGTGTTGTTCCTCACGGATGAAGCCGCTAGTCAAGAGTTTGTCCACCTCCTGATCGATGGCATTCATGATGTCCGGACGGAAACATCGCTGTTGTTATTTGATAGGTTTGGCATCAGGTAAGATGTTCAACCTATGCATTACGATCTGTGGATCGAGTCCTGGCATGTCTTCGTAGCTCCAGGCAAAGACGTCGATATACTCTTTAGCCAGCTGGATTAAAGCCTCTCGGTCTTCTCCTTCTAGGCTTTTGCTGACGAAGATGGGTTTGGAAGAAGATCCGTCCCCAAGGTCGATCTGCTCGACTTTGTCTTCGGTGGGAGGTTCACGTAACTCAAAACGAGACTCCCATTGCTCTCCTAGGCGTTGAGCCCAGGGTTCTTCTTCGAAGGATTCCGGTGTTTGGTCTTCGCCTTCACCTTTTTGAGGTTGTGCTGACGTTATGTTAGCTGACAGCACTTTCCTGAAGACTGATCCGATACTGGTATCAGAATCCCAAGTCGACGCTTCGGACGAGTGGGAATGTTCTACGTCTTCTGCGTCTGAACTCTCTGGAGTTGATGGCGGCGTGACATAGCCTATCCCCCGTCGAGTTTTGTTGTAGTAGTCTTGCGGCCTCCCTTTGGGTGTTGAAAGCCGGAGAGGGAGAGGTCGACCCTTGCCGTAGTTTAGGCCTTTGTTGCTTTTCAGGTCGTAGCCCATCTTCTGGATGATGTGCTTTGCCGTATCCGTATACCGATAGATTTGTACTCTGCCGGTATCAGGTTCAGGCTCGGGTGGCGGAAGGTCTTGATGACGCTCGACTTTGCCAAAAATGACGGATCCTTCGTCTCGGCTTCGTGGAGGGTTTATGAAATAGACTCCTTGAGACGGGACTACTCGGTTTACATTATGGACGGTCGTTATTTGTGTTTGCAACGACCGTAGAGCGTGATCTAATGTATACATGGCATTCCAATGTGGAAGACAAGAATAATTAAAAGACACTATATTATTGATGAAGTACGAGATTTTATCCCGCGGGATTACATTGTCTAAGGAGGGTGCATCTACATCAGCAGAGATATATTCGCCAAGCTCCTCATCTGTAAGCACTGGGGTCGGATCAGGAGAATCCACCACAGCTTTGACTTTGGGGTCTGAGAGGGCGATGTGAGCCCTTTCTGGCATCTTGGATGACTGCGGGGGCTTGCCCTTAAGACACACATTCAAAGGTGCCTCAACTGCGCCTCCTGTGAGTGGTGCCTTCCCCTGTAATTTCGCCACCAGGGGAGTCGATGTTTGAGGCGGCTTTCCCTTGAGGCGTATCTTCAGGGGAGCCTCATGATGTGCTTTCCCTGATAGCTTGATGCTCATTGAAGGCACCTTCTGGGGTGGTTTGCCCTTCAGTCGGATCTTCAGTAGGGCATCTGGATTCATCTCCGGCTCCGTGTCCGGCTCAGTTGTCGTCTCTGCCTCATCATCAGCATCGTTGGCTTCCTCCTCGTCAAGTGGCTTGTACAAGTCAGAATCGGTGAAGTAAGCCTCAATCCCTTTAAAAGGATCGATGTCTGCGAACTCCGTCCGGATGATGCCGTTGGTGGATACATTTTTCATGCATTGGTGGAGCGTAGAAGGCACCACCATATACTCATGTAGCCATGGTCGGCCAAGCAGGATGTTGTAGTTGACCTCAGCATCCACCACATAACAAGTCACCTCAGTTTTGAGGTTGCCGATGTGACACTTCAGTCGGATTTTGCCCAGTGGCTCGCTTTTGCTAGCGTTGAAGCCACTGATGGTTGTGTTGGAGGGCGCCAGCCGGTACATTAGGATTCCCAGTTTTGATAGCAGCGCCTTCGGGATAATGCTGAGGGAAGACCCCGGATCGATCTGAATTCGGCTCACCTTGACTGAACCGATGTACCCTGTGTAATACAGCGGTCGGTTATGTCGGTGGTGCTTGAGTAGCATGTCTTGTTGGGTGAAAGTTATGTTTGGGATAACTTCCTCCGCATAATGACAGTGCGCACAAGTAGTTAGGAGGTCTTCAGGCTGCTTGACCTGACTGAGAAAGGATTCAGCGTCCTTCAGAGCTTCGCAGAGAGCTTCTCGGAAGTCTTTGGAAAGACGCAGGAGCTCAAACAAAGACAAGCGCGCAGGAGTACTGGCCAGTTGTGCCAGAATGTCAAAGTTGTGGGGCTTGGCTAGCCCCGAAGCATTCTCCTTCCGTAGAGGTCTGTCGAAACGAGCCTCCACCTGCTTCTGCTTATTGGCTGCTGAGGGTTTAGACGGACCCTCCTCAAGGATTGTGCCAGGAGGCACCACCTCGACGGCAGCTTCGTCGGGCTGAGCGTTCTGTTGTGCACGCGTCTGCACTGGAAGTGCCTCTTCTGTTGACGAAGAGACCGTACGGCAAGACTTGATCTTCCTGTCTTTTGATTTGGAGTAGAGCGTACCTCCGGTTGAGTCACCTCGGAGACGAGGACGGGGTGAACCCAGAGGACCTCTCCTCGAGATGTGGTGAGTGGGATGAGTCCACTCACGTTGTCACGGGTAGGTGGCAAGTTCACCACCTCCATTGTCGCCTTAGTGATGGAGACGACGCCATCTTGTGTAGTGGTCGGCGGCAAGGTGCCGAACTGAAGTGACACCACATTGGCTGACACCGTCTTCTCTTCATAGTCGACGGAGATTACATCGACATTGATCATGCGCTGTATGTAATTCTTGAGGACGTAGCAGTCCTTGGTCGGGTGTCCGACAAACCGATGGTAGTGACAGTACCTCGGGTTGTCCACTTTTCCAACTTCATCGGGCCGCTTCGGGTCTGGGAGCTTGATCTTGTCACCCTGCTTCAGTATTTCGAAGAGTTGCAGGGTGTCTTCATCATTGAATGAATACACCTCCTTAGGTCTCGGTGCCAGTGGAGGCTTCTGAGTAGGCACAGATGCGCCCTTCGAGGCATTAACAGTCAATGCCTGTTTCCCCATTGCTTCTCGCCCGGAGTTGTTGGCTGCTGACCTTTTCCCCTTATCATCAAAGGCGGGAAAGCTGACACCCAGAAGACGAGCATTGGCCGCCTTCTTTTCTGCGGCTTCAGCTTCGATGATCAGGGAGCTCCAGTCGGAAGGGGGAGTAGAGTTGAGCCAGAGCTTTACTGCGGGCAGCATGTTCATGCTGCAAGAGGAGAGGAGTGCATGTTCTGGCATGCCTGGAGGTAGCCTGAAGCAGGCTTGTCGGAAGCGTTCGATGAACGCCCGAACCGTTTCTTTCTCCTTCTGGCGTATCTCTATGAGAGATGCCATCGTCATGTTCTTCCCGCCGTCGTAGAAGCGATCGAGGAAGAGGTGCGTCAAGTCATCAAAGGACGATATAGAATTATCGGGGAGGCTGCAGTACCAGTCATACGCCACCCCTTTTAGGGCCCCAACAAAGATGCTGGTGAGGAGCGCGTCCTCCTTTGGAAGATGCCCCGTTTGTGACTGAAAGTATGTCAGGTATCGACGCGGAGAGTCCTTCCCATCGTATGGTGTGAGTGTTTGTGGTTTATATTTTGGAGGATAAACCACTTTGTTCCACTCGAGGGGATAAGGCTGGGGAATGCCCATCTTCTGGCGCTCCTCTTGCCTGTTTTTGGACTCGAAGCGCTCCCGCAGGTCCTTGATCATTTCGACCACATCCTCCGTGGAGCTAGGAGTCGGGGAAGGTGGCACTATCTGGAGCGGAGCGTTTGAGGGTTTCGATGTCCGAGGTGCTTCTGTGTCGGAAGGTGTCCGTTGAAGGGGTACACTCGACTCTCCATTGACTCCTGGGTCGGGACCGGTTGAAGGTGTTCTGGTCAAGGCCGACCGAATATCAAACACTGCTTGAGTCAGTGCTTGCATAGAGGCAGAGAGGGTTTTGAGTCCTCCCTCTAATGAGTCTATGCGCTGAACAATGTCCTGCGGTGGCGCATCAGACTCGGCATCATCCCCATCCATGTATACTGTCCTGACACGGCCAGGAGTGGATGGATTGGTTGAGGCTTCGCTCTCGGCCTCACTTTCATGTGGGGGAGTCACCTCTCTTTGGCTACCCCCAGCCACATTCTGGAGGTCATTCTCGACGGGCGCATCTGCCAGGGCCTGATTGTCCTCAGCTCCGTCTTGAACGGCCTCTTCGTCTCTATCCCCAGCTGTGTCCTGGGGGACATCCTCGTTTTGAGGTGCTTCTGGGAGGTTGACTTCGCTTCGAGGATGAAGATCCGCCGCAGCTGTGCTTTGGACATCTTCGTCTTCGGAAGGAAGCTCAACAAGGGTCTGACTACCCCCAGCTTCCTCCAAGAACTTCTTCTTCGACCGAGTGCCTTCGAACACCCCAGAGGTCGAGACTGCTGCCTTGGTTCTCCTTGATTGGCTTTTGGACGAGGAATTGCCGGTCGCCTTCCGGAGAGATGAGGAGTTGGAGACCACATTGCATGAAGCAACCTTCTTCCCAAGGCGATGTCGAAGGGGTGTCGATGACTGCAGTCGCTGGAAGACTGACTGCCTTGGTGGTACTGCCGCCTTGCCACAGCAGTTGATAGTGACCACCGCACAAGTATGCCCCGTGAGAGGCTCATCGTGCTTGTTGGTCGACTCTCCTGACCGGCGCTTGTGAGTGATCACATTACGCAGGTCGTTGGAGGAGAGTGCTACCTTCACACCCCCTTCAGGCGCATGGCAAGGCCAAACGCCGGGGCGGACAGGTGAGTGTTGCGCCCCCTGATCTAATACCAAGCAGGCATCATGATCAGTAGTGGGGGAACGACAACATTTGAAGTGACTTGAACGGACCTCAAACGCACAACCAGAGGAGGCGCGGGAGTTCAAGACCACTGAATTTGCCGCACTCGACTTGGTTATGCACGCAGTGGATGCGCCCAAGTGAGATGAGGACTTTGAAGATCGACTCGTCTTTGGTGCCGAAGCACCTGAGTCGACCTTGTACAGCTTGCCATCGGCAGCGCGCGTGATTGTGAGCACTTGTCTCTGGCCTGCTGCTGGCATAGCACGCTTGTGGCGCATGGCCCGTGCCGCCTTGAATTTTTTTGTACTAGCCCGCTGGGGCGCATAGTACTCAGCATCCAAATTCTCCTCGCCATTACAGCGAGTGAGTCTGTCAAAGACAGAGACTTTTTGTGGCGCATCAGAGGTGATGCGCGGGGCATTGGCTGCACCCCTGCTCTGTCGATGCATCTTCCTCACCTGAGAGGGAGATGGCTTGGGAACGTGGTCAGCCGTACGTTTCCCCGAGAGATGCGCTGCATCAGCGGGCGTACCTTGGTTGCTGAAAACGTCAGCAGGAAGGGTGGGCTGGACTGGTGCATCCCCTTCAGCGGTAGTTCCCGAGGCGTCGACTTTGTGCACCCATACACGACGGGTCTTCTTCGGCTTCGACAGCCGCTTCGAAGGACTCGCGCTTCCTTCAGAAATGAACTTCTCGTACGCCTGTTGATTGAGGCGCACGACCAGCGTCTTGTGGGAGGAGACCACCTTCACGTCGTCGGCCTGTGACACAACTTTCTCGGAAGAGGAGAAAGAAGTCCCCAGCAGAGTCGCCAGCTTGTTTGCCATTAAAATCGTTTGATTGCAAATCTTAATACAAACAGAACAGTGTTACAATATAGGACTTTGATGTAGTCCTAGGAGTACACTTTTGTTTAATCTGGATCCTAAGTGCCAATGGAGCGAGTGGTAATGCGTTGACTCCGTTGACGGGCTGACGACGGTTATCGGTTCTCTGAAGGTGTAGATTGCTCTGGGTGCTGGAGCTGGCTGAGAGGAGGAAGACGTTGAGTGTCTGTATCTGCCTCTCTGGTGATCTCTGTCTGGATTGTTCGTATGTATGTCTCTGTGTTTGTGTAAGGAGGAAATGGTCCCTCTATTTATAGCTGGACAGGTTGGCTGCTCATGCGCGCATATGTAGGATACGCCGGTACGTGGGGACGCCACATGGAGATTGCTGATGGAGGTGCATGGATGATGCGCCCTACTCGCGGGGTTGAATTCTTCGTACTGCTGTTGTGAGCCGGCACGTAGCAGAGGAGAGGATCTTTCTGTTGCTGAGATCTTGGATGAGTTGAGTCAAAGGACACGTGTCGTCGACCCATGGCTCGGAGATCTCTGATTTGGTGGGGGATGATTTGGTGGGATGCGCCTTGGATTGGGCGCATGATAAGATTTTGGCTCGTGACCTTTAGGAGTCATGAGCCGTTCTGGGCACATAGCTTTTGAGGCGCATGCGAGCGACTTTTCTTCTGTCTTTCTGGATCATAGATTAGTCTGGGGCGCATGGCTTTTGAGGCACATGCAAAGCTTCAACTGGAGACTCTTCTTCTGTCTTTAGGGATCAGTGAAGGGTCTGAGGCGCATAGCTTTTGAGGCGCATGCAGGTTTGGGCGCATGGCCGCGGAGGCGCATGCGGGTGGTCGAGTGGCCACGTGGCAGTAGCCGTCGGAATAGAGTCATGATGACACTGACGTTATGGACGCTTCGTTTTCTGTAAAAGCTGTCAACCGTTCAGGCTTGGGGAGGCGTGCTGCCAACTCTGTCAGTTCAGCATTTAATGTTGGTGACATTCGATGGACAGTTGAGGGGGCACGTCGGTTGACGTTCCACTAGGCGTATTGGGACGTATGGGGGCGCATCCCCTGTGATGCGCTCGGTACAGGGCGCATCTATTTGATGTTTGAAGAGGTGTGATGTGCTGTCCAGCCGACGCATCCGACACGTCTTTGATGATGCGGCTGTTTCGCTTCTCGAGTGCTTTTAATAGCCGTTTGGCTGAAGTCGAGGCGTCTGGTTCATCCATTTAATGCGAGTTGATTGCACGGAATTCGGAGAGCCATCCACTTGGCGCATGGGTTTGATCTGCCCGGCCTATAAATAGTGGCATGGGGAGAAGGTTGGCCTCTCATTCTCTCACGTCTTTCCAATATGAACTCGGGTTCTCGGGTGCATTCTGTTGACGAAGTGCTCCCGAGAGTGAAGATGAGACGCCATGTTGTCATTGATGCTCTTGAAGGTGACTGTTACATCCAAAAGACGGAGTCGAGGGCTTCTGAGGCAGGCGGAAGGTGCCTGTTGCATCCAAAGATAGGGATGCTCGGGCCTCGTCTCCATTGTTCCGGAAGAGCCGTAGATCGGAATGGCGGTACTAGGCTCTCTCTTCCTTCAAAGTGGGTGTCGCCCACTCTGATTGTGCTGAAAGCTGTCTTTCGCTGTGATTTTGATCACGGTCTTCCTTGGCCTTTGGAGGCTCTTTCGAAGCCTCCCATGGCCACAGATTTACGGTGCTCTTCTCTTCCTTGGTTCCAGCCAGAGGGTTAAATGCTTTGTGTATCGAAGCATTTATCAGGTGAGCCTGGCTGGAAGAGCGGTACACTCCTGCTCGGCCAGGTGAGCCTGGTTGGAAGAGTGGCACATAACTGGGCTACTGAAGGGATGCACATAACTGAGCTGGATGCACATAACTGAGCTGCTGAAGAGATGGCGGGATGCGCCTGGATGGAGGTGCATAATATCTGCTGCGCCTCACTGGTGGCGTATGGTGACTGCTGTGCCTATCTGGAGACGCATGGTGGCCGCTGGCTGTAGACTTAGGATCTTTCCTTTGTAGAAATTCTTCTTTGTACAACCTTTTCTAGACATGTAATAGACTTCTATATATGTCTGGTGCATGGTCTTTCTGGTTGTAAAATTCCATGCTTCTACATATGGTTAGGAAGCCAACTTCTTTCTTGATAAGAGCCATAAGGGATCAAGGAGACGAAGCTCAGGCCACTCTCCTTGAACATATATTGAACGAATTAGAAGTCTCTATCAAGAAATATAAGGAGCTCAAGAAGAAGGATATAGACTCTTTAGTACAGGCTGAATTTGAGCGACTGGCTCATGCCGCTGATATGGAAAGGGTAAACCTTCAAAATCTTTTAGAAGCTCATTCTGCAAAATCAGCTGAATACAACTCTAAGATAGAATCAGTTACTTTAGTGGCTGAAAGCAAAGGACGGAGACTTGCTGAACTGAAAGCAGAAATCACTCGCCTCTAGCAAGAATTTGAAGAGGAAACTGTTAATCACCAACTGGTGATTGAACAATTCAATGCCTTAATTCAAGAGAGGAATGAGTATGAGACAACCCATGGTGCAGAAATCACCCGCCGGACAGTGGACATGCCCATTTTTGATGAAGAAAGCGGGATGGAAGAGACGAGGAGGATAGTAGCATCAACTCATGAAGAAGAGCTGCAGACACTGAAGCAGCAAATTGACAGTCTGATTATCCCTCCTTCTTGATCAGAACTTTTTTTGTATTTTTGTGTTTGTAGCTATTGATGCGTTTCTGTAATGCCTCATATTTTGATATAAAAGACATTTTGTTGTGGCTCTATTATTTACCTCATATCTTATTCAGATATAAATAATAGATAGACATGATATATTTATTATCTCAATTTGACAACTTAATCGAAAATGACAAGTTGCTGATGTGAAATGAATGAACGGGAAGACCGTCAAGTGATAATGAACGAACGGGTGAACCGTCAAATGATGATAAACGAACGGATGAACCGTCAAATGATAATGAACGAACGGGTGAACCGTCAAATGATGATGAACGAACGGATGAACCGTCAAATGATGATAAATGAACGGATGAACCATCGGGTATTAATGAACGGGCGAACCGTCGGATGAATGTGATAAATGAACGGATGAACCGTCAGGTATTAATGAACGGACGAACCGTCGGATGAATGTATCGCTTCGTTAGTCGAGGAACTTCTGCCTATAAATATAGCAGAAATCTGACAGGAACAAACACTTCTACTCTTCAACATAAAAATGTCTTATGGAGAAGCATCTAAGAAGGCTGAGATTGCCCCGAAGGTTCAGAAGGGCACTGAAGAACGCCCTGCCGATCCAGTTCAGCCGAAGGAAGCAGAAGTAGGCGAAGGTTCGTCTGCACCCCAGCCACCGCGGGACATTCTGGACTTCCTGCTCGAACCAGGAAGGACTAAAGAAGAAGAAGCCATGAGGATGGCCGCCTGCAAGTTTCTCGTGGGATCCAGTAAGGAGGCTCTCGGCTCTTTTGCTGACCGTATTTTTGAGAAGGACGGCAGTGGCCCTCGTCCCAATGTAGAAAAAGATGATAGTGACCTTTAATATTATGTACTATCATGTAATGAAATAAAATTTGAATTTTATTTATGAACTTGACTCTGTCTGATGATTTACAAGCATTTACATTTACACATAGTACTTCTTTAAGAATTTGCCATTGATAGGCATCATAGCAACTCGACCATCAAGCTCTGAAAGTTGATAAGCTCCATTTGAGAAGACTTTGCTTACAACATAGGGACCTTCCCACTTCGCATCGAATTTCCCTTTGCTCATATGAGTCATAGTCATAGGACGTCTGACCGTTAGAACAAGTTCTCCTTGCTGAAATGTTCTGACTTTAACTTTGCGGTTGAAAGTCTTTGAGATGCGGGCTTGGTATAACTCAATGTGCTGTTGAGCCATTAATCGCTTCTCATCAAGTGCTTCTAACTCTTGAAGTCGAAGAAGGTCATTGTTCTCTGTAGTGAGCTCATTAGCAATAGCAATCCTTAAAGAAGGAATTTGCAATTCCAAAGGAAGGACAGCTTCACAGCCATACACCAAAGAGAAAGGTGTAAAGCCTGTGGGATTGCGGACCGTAGTTCGGTAGGCCCAAAGACATTCGCCAAGTTTCTCGCTCCAATTCTGTTTGTTAGTGGATACAAACTTCTTAAGGAGTTTAATGATGGTTTTGTTAAAGGCTTTAGCTAAACCATTAGCAGCAGGATTGTATGCTGTCGAGGCAACGTTGTCAATCCGGTTATCATCACAGAATCTGGTGAACTTCTGGCTGATGAATTGTGGTCCATTGTCATGGATGATTCTTTGAGGTACACCAAATCTATAGATGACGTGGTGTTTAACGAAGTTGATGACACTGCTAGTCTTGACTTCAGCCAGAGGTATAGCTTCAGCCCATTTGGAGAAATAGTCGGTTATTGCCAATATAAACCGATGTCCTCTAGAAGAAGGAGGATTGATGGGACCTATGACATCCATGCCCCATGCTTCGAAAGGCCAGGAAGAAGCAGTAGGATGAAGGAATTCCGATGGTTGATGAATGAAGTCTGCATGGATTTGACAAGCACGACATTTTCTTGCATATTCAATGGCATCTGATACCATAGAGGGCCAGTAGTAACCCATGCGTCTAATGCGATCCTGTAGTTTAGGACCAGGTTGATGTGCTCCACAAACACCGTCGTGAGCTTCACGCAAAACTTGTTTGGCTTCATCACCAGCGAGACAGCGTAGGAGAAGACCGTCATAAGTTCGCCGATAGAGTGTTTTGGTGGTTTGATTATAATAGAATCGGAGAGATCGTCGTCGAACGCTTGTAGCCTCCTTAGGATCTTCTGGGAGTATATCATGAACCACGAAGTCGATAAAAGGAGTTCTCCAATCGTCATCGATGACATTGACTTCAGCAAAATTGCTAAATTTAATATTACGATTATTTTCGATACAGAACAGTTCTCGGTTGGAGATAACCACCACCTGCTGTCTTTTGATAGGGATGGCTAAGACAGCTGCCAGATTGGCCAAAGCATCCGCTTCAGTATTGCAAGCTCGTCGAACATAGTCTATGAAGAAAGCTTTGAATGATACAGCTATCGTGATCGCTGCTTCATGATAAGGCACCAGGTCTTGATGACGGACTTCATAGGTTCCTCTAACCTGATTAACAACCAGCTTAGAATCACCGTAGACTTCGAGATATTCAACATTCAGTTGTTTAGCTAACTGAAGGCCGATGAGTAGAGCATTGTACTCTGCCACATTGTTAGAGCAAGGTTCATCTAAAGAGTAGGCTCTTAGGATAGTTGATCCGTCTGGAGAAACGAGGACCACTCCAACTCCTGCTACGATAGCACATTTGGTCCAATTCTCGATGCACCATCAAAGAATAAACGCCATGTTGGAAATTCTTCAGAGATCATGTTGGCTTCCAATGTCTCGTCTGGAATTTCGTCATAGAGTTTAGATGTCTCAGACACATGATAAGCTGCTAAGAAGTTCGCCAGCGCTTGACCTTTGACAGACTTTTGTGGAACATACACCATGTCATATTGAGCTAGCAGGATTGCCCATGTAGCCAGCCGAGAATTAAGTGTGCTAGGCTTCTTCATGAGTACTCGAAGAGGATTAACTCGGGATATGACATGAATAGTTTGGCCAATGATGTAATATCTTATTTTCTGCACAGCAAACATGAGAGCCAGGCATTCCTTTTCGACCGGACTATAATGGTGTTCAGCACCAATCATAGTTCGGCTAAGATAATAGATAGCCTGTTCATGGCCTTCTTTGTTCTTTTGGGCAAGTAAAGCACCCAATGAATGGTCCATAGCACGGACATATATCAAGAATGGAATGCCAGAGATAGGTGGCACCAAGACTGGTAGATTCATAAGATATTGTTTGATATCGTCGAATGCTTGTTGACACTCTTCAGTCCAAACAAAAGATACACCCTTCTTCATTAGTTGAGTGAATGGTCTGCAGCGTCCAGACAAGTTCGAAATAAATCGCCTGATGTACGCAAGTCGGCCTTGGAATCCTCGTAGCTCTTTTAGGTTGCGTGGAGGACGCATCTCTTGGATGGCTTTGATCTTCTCGGGATCCACGTGTATTCCCTTAGAGGTAATGACGAAGCCGAGAAATTTGCCACTAGAGACACCCAAGAATGACTTGGTGGGATTCATCTTGAGCTGATGTTGACGCATGAGATTGAAGGTTGTTCTCAAATCTTGGATATGATCTTCTTTTAGACGACTTTTGACGGAGATATCGTCAACGTAGCATTCGACTATTTTACGAAGATGTTATCTGAAAATGGTACTCATAGCCCGTTGGTAGGTTGCACCAGCGTTCTTGAGACCAAATGGCATCACTGTATAGCAATAGACACCACGAGGAGTACGAAAAGAGGTATGCTTTTCATCTTCAGGATTCATCTTGATCTGATTATACCCAGAGAATCCATCCATGAAAGATATTCGCTCGAACCCACAGGTATTGTCAATCATGACATCCGTGATAGGGAGAGGAAATTCATCTTTTGGACATGCTTCATTAAGATCCCGGAAGTCGATGCAGACTCGAACTTTGTCGGTTTTCTTTAGAACTGGAACGACGTTGGCCACCCAGTCAGGATGCTGCTCTTCTCGAATAAAACCACAAGCAATGAGCTTCTTGACTTCATCATCGATTACATCCATTATTTCTGGTTTAAAACGCCGTTGTTGCTGCTTAACTGGTTTTGCATTAGACAAAATATTCAGTTTGTGTGTAGCAATCTTGGGATATAAACCTGGCATGTCTTCATAACTCCAGGCAAAGACGTCAATGTATTCTTTAATAAGAAGAATCAACTCTTGTTTGTCTGCTTCTGGAAGATTCTTGCTGATGAAGATTGGACGAGGCGACTCTCTTTCCCCTACATCAACTTGAACTAATTGATCTTCAGTAGGAGGTTCACGTTGTTCAAAGCGAAGTACCCATTGGTTATCCATATGTTGAGCCCAAGGATATGTTTCAGGATTTTCTTCAACGTCTTTATCATAGCCTTCTGGTAGTTCAGTGGAGACCATGTTAGATGATACGATCCGCCTGTGAACTTCACCAATGCTAGTATCAGAATCTCAAGATCTAGAATCTGATGAATTAGAGCGTTCTTCACTGTCTGAGTCAGAGACTGCTGGGGATAACAGTGGAGGAGAAGTATATCCGAGACCTTTCTTAGTCCTGCTGTAGTACATTTCCGACTTTCTTTCCGGAACAGTCGTGCGGATACGAGTTCATCTACCTTTACCGTAATTGAGGCCACTTTTGAAGTCATAGCCCATTTTCCGGATGATGTCTTTTAATTGTTGACTATAACGATGGAACTGGAGACGTTCCGTATCGTTAAGTTTGCTATCATCCGTATAGCTGAATTATTTTTCTGGTCCTTTACAAAAAAGTATTGGACTTTCACCTTTTTTTAGAGAAGGGTGAATACGGTAAGAATTATCTGGATCTTCAAGTGAGACTTTTGTCTGAAGAGATTGTACAACTCCCATTGTAATTGATTGGAAGCTATCTAACATATCCAAATAGCATTTAGTATAATAAATAACATCAGTATACTGGAAAGTAGGTGCTTTTTCATTGATTTGTACATCAGTATTTACAACAGGACCTTCAGCCTTAGCAGGCTTGGTCAGATTAATTACAAGAGGGAGAGAAGAAGAACGTGGGGGAGGCTTGTTACGACGGAGGTCGATAACAAGTGGCTCAGAGGAGGTGAGCTCCTTTTTTTCCTTGTTGTGAGTGAGATCAACAACAAATGGCTCAGAAGGAATGAGCTGCTTTTTGTCCTTGTTACGACGTAGGTCGATAACAAGTGGCTCAGAAGAGGTGAGCTCCCTTTGATCTTGATCAACATCAACTGATTTCTTTTGAATTGGCAAGTGAATAGCCAATGGTTTAGAAGACTGAGGATGTGAAACTCGCCCTTTGACAGGTATGATAAGAGTGTCTTTGGGCATTGTTTCTTGTTCTTCTTCAGTGTCTAAGGCTAACACAATCTTCATGAATTCAACCTTGTACATCCGAGCGTCGTTGCAGTATGCTTCAACGCCTTTGAAAGGATAAAGATCCGCAACTTCCTTATGGACCTCTCCCTTATCATCAACATATTTGAAACATTGATGAAGGGTTGATGGAACAATATTATGCTCATGTAAGAACGGTCTCCCCAATAGAGCATTATACGAACAACCATGATTGTCAATGATATAGAAGGAAACTTTTGTGCGAAGATTGCCTATTTGGAGTTTTAAGCGAATCTTGCCCAAAGGTTCACTCCCTCCCTGATTGAATCCAAGGATGGTGGTGATTGTAGTGGAGAGACTATGTACAGGAATTTTCAGAGCATCGAGCATTGTTTTCGACATGATGCTGAGAGCAGATCCTGGATCTATCAGGATATGATCGACTTTCATCGAATCAACATATCCTGTATAGTAGAGAGGACGATCATGCCTATTTTCCTCCATCAGCATGTCATCTTGTGTGAAAGTAATGTTCGGAATCAACTCCATAACACTATGACAATGTAGACAAGAGACTGGTTCTGCTTCCGGCTTCTTGAGAAAGGCTAAACAAGTCTCAGCTTGCATAAGAGCTTCACTTAAAGTTTCTCGCGTCTCTCTGGAAAGACGCAAGAGCTCAAAGATAGATAGCCTTGCTGGGGTATTAGCTAGTTGAGCCAATATATCAAAGTTGTAAGGCTTCTCAAGCCCAGTAGGAGATGATTTCTTCAAGGATTTGTCGAAACGGACTTGTTGCTTGCCTTTGTCAGCCGTTGTTGGCTTGGGAGGAATTGATACTACAACTGGTGAAGATGCCGAAGGGACCTCTTCAGTAGAAGCAGGTTGTGCCGGAGCAGGTTCAGAAGAAGAAGCAGGATCCTTTTGACCTTCAGAATGATCTTTCAAATAGGCTTTCCCTGACCTGGTGCCTAACAGAATCTCTTCGTCAACTATGGGATCAAAAGATACCATATTGCAAATTTTGGTTTTGCCTTTAGAACGAGTTTTCTTTTTGGAAGAAGAAGACACCTCAAATTCCGGAGCAAGATCAGGATGTATCCACATAATTTCACCATTGTCAAGAGACAAGGGAACAAGACCTTCATGTAGTGGAAGTGGGAGATTTTCAATCTCAAGAGTTGTTTTAGGAATTGGAATGACACCATGCTGTACCATCTGTGGAGGAAAGTCCCCAAATTGGACTGAAACCATGTTTGCAGTAACAGTCTTCTCATCTTGTTGCAGAGTGACTACACCAGCATTAACAAGCTCTTGGATTTTGCCTTTGAGCACATAGCATGCTCTAGTAGGATGTCCAATAAATCGGTGGTAGACACAATACTTAGGATGATCGGTCTTACCGACTTCATCAGGTTTCTTTGGGTCAGGGAGTTGAATTTTATTGCTTTTAAGTAAACACTCAAAGATACTTGCGGTATCATTCTCGTCAAAGGAATACTCTACTTTAGGACGAGGTTTCCTCGGTGGAGGTACAGAAGGAGTAGGAGTGGATGTAGGCGGAGCCACATTGACAGCCAAAGATTCTTTATTTTTGTTCAAATTAATGTTCAAAGTCTCTTTTGCTTTGCGATTATTTTGGCGATTACCACCACCTGAAGTCTGATGCTCATCTCGATCAGGGTTAGACATTTGTACCCCCAATTGTTTGAACTTGTCGGCACTCACTTCAGCAGCTTTGGCGTTGACAATGAATGAGGGCCAATCTTGGAATTGGGTAGATCCCGTCCACATACTGATAATAGGCAAAAGATTTTCCTTACAAGTATCAATAGTGACAGCAGCTGGAGTTCCTGGAGGCATTTTCAAGGCTTCACGACGGAACCGTTCGATAAAACTCTCAGCATTTTCATTATATTTCTGTTTGATTTTGTTGAGAGCTGACATCGTCATATCATTGAATCCTTCATAGAACCGTTCCAGAAAGATTTGTTTGAGACCTGAAAAAGAAGTAATACAACCATCGGGCAAACTTCTGTACCAGTCATATGTTACGTCGGCTAAACAACCGACGAACACTCTGGTAAGAAGAGCGTCATTTGGCTGGAGTTGAACAGTCATTACCTCAAAATGATTGATGAATTGACTTAGGGAAGTACTGCCATCGAACAGAGAGATTGTGGAGATTTTGTACTTCAGGGGAAACGGGACTTCTTTCCATTCAACTGGATAGGGCTGCTTAATCCCCAATCTTTGCAAGTTGTCTTTCTCTTTAAATGCTTCGAACTGGGTTCGTAAGAGTTTGACAGCTTCATTGGTGTCTTCTGATGACGAAGAAGGAGCAGGTTGAGTTGTAGTGGTAGGAGGAGGAACAACATTATAAGCACTACCCCCAGCTCCTGACTGGCTAGGTGTAGTTTGTATTTGTACTTGTACAGGAGGCATTTGCGGAGACACTACCCCCAGCCCAGTATTAGCAGGTACTGAAGATGCTATGATCTCTGGACTAGTAGTAGGTGCAATTGGTGGTGTAGCATGCTGTGCTACAATGATAGAATGCATACTAGCAACCATTTCAGCCATGGTTTTTAGTTTGTCTTCGAGTGCAGCAATTTGTTGTTCCTGATTTATAGAAGTTGAAGCATCTGGATCATCCGTGACTTAGAAATAGGAAGATGACCTGAAGGGTTTTGAAAAAGATTCCTTTGACCGATTGTATCTCGGCTTCGAGAACGGGTATGTTGAAACACCCTTCGGAAGATTCTTGGAGTAATTCTAAATACCGCTGGCTTGGCTTACGAAGTCTGCCATGTTTAGAGTATCTTTTACCCCCAGTGTCTCGGGAAGTCATGTTAACTGAAGCATACAAGACTTCATCTTCCTCTGACATAGGTTCAGATTTAGCAAAAGTCAGACGATCGAAAATAGATCGTTTTGTTGTTTGACAACAACATTGGATGATGACTTTATGATTGTAATGATGATCAGATGGTGGAGGTGTTGAGGCATTGTCCTGTTTTTGTCTTAGATGTTCTCGAAGATCAGCAACGGGACGAGGAAAGCTCTGAAGGATTTGTTCTTTGACAATATTCGGAACATGATTCCGATTCTTCAAATGTTTAGTCCCTTGAGTATACAGGAAAGTACTCACTTCATTGGCATAAGTATCAGGATTTTTGTTCCTGGAGATTTGTCTTTGAGGCTTGACCTTCGGCATCGGTTGTTTGCGTTTTGCCGAAGTTGGCCTATTAAGATATGTTCTTAGGTCTGCAAATTCACCTCCGGGGGTTTCTGTTTGAGATACTAACAGTTTTCCCTATTTGGAACGAGATATTTTGAAAGTTGGAAGGTCTTAGAATTCTGCTACCGGGGTAGGCAGAATATCTCTTTAATCAGTACTCTTGTTATAAAGGAAAGAAGAATCCTTGTTTGAAAGCGTTTTAGTACTGATTGGTGCCAAGGCACATTCAGATGGATCTTCTTTAGTAAAGACTGAAGAAGATTGAGAAAAGTCCAAAGGGCCTTTTCCTTTGTTTTGAGATGAAGGGTTAGCTAAAGAGCATTTCCCTCTGTTGACTTCCAAGTCATGGGACAAAGAAGTTTGAGAAAAGACCAACGGGCCTTTCCCTTTGTTTTGAAGAGAAAGAGGAGTAGCCAAAGGACTACCCCCAGTGGATTGTGTAGGGGCAATAGGGTGTTTGGAAAGAGGAGCAGAATTTCTTCCTTTGTTGTGAGAAGAAGGGAATTTAGCCAAAAGGCTGTTTTGTGCAGGAATGCTTTGCGCAGGAATTCTGGCCACAGAAGCTGTGGTTTGTGCATCAGGAGTCCTTGCTTTAGAGTGCTTGGGAGGCACTTTAGCTACTGGAGCATTAGTTTGCGCAGGAAAAGCTACTGCCAATTGTGCCAGAGTCATAGGAGTCTTGTGTTTTGACAAGGCAGCATATGAAGTAGCCTGTGCAATAGTTGCAACAGACTGCACAGCATTGACTGCAACAGATTATGCAGGCTTTGTTGGGACAGACTGTGCAGCAGTTGGCACAGCAGTTTGTGCAGCAGTCAGGCTAGCAGATTGTACAGCAGTTGGCACAGCATCCTTGTTGGCAAAACTGCCAGATTGTGCAGCAGTCTTGGAGACCCAAACTGAGCGTACTTTGCTCTTGGCAGAAGTGGCTGCAGTACGAGGAGTGGTCTTGGAGTTGAGCATCGTCTCGTAGGCTGTCTGGTTGACCTTAACAACCAGCGTCTTCTGCGTCTTCCCGATAGACGCTACGTCACATTAAGTTGCTACTTCCTCATCGGAGGAGAAAGTTGTCTCCAGCAGAGTCGCCATTTTGTTTGCAAAAATAAAAGTATGAAACTTTATTGATACAAACTGTGTAATAAAGATTACAAGAATTCTGGGAAAATTATAACTATAGGAATCCAATCTAGATGACGATTGCTTTATCCCTTGGACGATGTGAACTTTGAAGACGAAGCCTCTGAAGTTGAGAACAACTCTGGAAACTGAAGGCAAAAGCCTCGGAAGTTGAAGGCAAAAGCCTCGGAAGAATGCAACAGCACTTGGGCAAGAACTCCTGGACTCTCTGATTTATGATCTCTGATCTCTGAACTCCTCATCCCCTAAATGAAGACTTGAAACTCTATTTATAGAGTTCTGGAAATAACTAACTTTCAGTTATTCTGGACTGCGCAAGATGATTTGCGTAGCAACTGGTTTGCGCAGCCTTGGACTGCGCAGGCAGTTAATGGATCGTGGGCCAACTATCTAGGACACATGGCATCATTTGATTGAAATACGCATGATCGTGCATAGACAGTTGCCACGTAATGAGCAATTGATGGCATGAATGCCACATGGACTTTATCAGTTATGTTGGTAGAATGCGCAACCTGAACTGCGCAGAGTTTGGTTTGCGCAGACTCAGACTGCGCAGGACTGGTTTGCGCAATCATGGATTGCGCTGCCAACTGTCAGCCGCCCTCGAGCACCGTACGGCGCGATAAACGAACAGTCTCCTCGTTATCCGTGCTGTCAGCTGTCAGGAAGATTTGATTTGATTCAGGTAATGATGACTTCTGCCACGTCAGCCTGCGCAGTTGGGAACATGCGTAAACCAACCTGCGCAATGTGATGTCTGCACAATCTGTCGTCTGCACAATTCATCAAAATGATGTATATCTTGAATTTTTGACTTTGTTGATTGATGTAACTTGATTTTTTAGGACCTACAATGTGTACGGAATCCTGACACGTGTTTTATTTCTCCTGCTTTGCTAGCTAATTTTGGTTTAATCTTGCTTAGGTTCATCATGGCATATCATGGTTTGACTTGGTTTATTTTGGTTTGGCTTGATTTTTATCTTTGGTTCATCATGATTAAACCCCCTCCCCTTTTTCCTTTAAAAACTCACATATTTTTCTCTCTCTTCATTATTTTTCATAACTTCTTCTTCTTCCCCATTAAAACCACTTCCCCTCCATAGGCAAGTGCAACTTGCTTTATGAAGGAACCCTCTATTTTATTGTTCTAATTTCTTCTATGCAACATTCTAAGCTACTTTAGTTCTTAGCATTTTCCATTTTGGTGCTTTATTTCTTGTAGATTTAGGTTTGATGTATTTTTGGTTTTCTTGGGTTTTGATCTCTAAAACTTTATTACTTTAAGTTTGGATTGTTCCATGTTGTAGAGAATTTGATTTTACTCAAGTTAGACCTTTGAAAACCTGAATTTCGTTTTGTTTTGAGCAATGTATGACCTTGAGAAGTCATGGGTTCCATGGCCTTCTTCTTCTCGAAATTTTGGAGAAGAAGAACAGTGCTTGCGCATAACTATGCATCCACGATTTGTGTGGGCGCATGGGCGCTAGGCGCATAACTCCTTGGGCGCATAACCCTTTTGGGCGCATGTGTCCCAGACCCCCATTCTTTTGGGCGCATTCCACCATGGGCGCATGCTGCCCTGACCACCCCCTTGCTTAAGTGCATGTTGCCTTGACCATTCCCTGGCTTGGGTGCATAACTTTGCATGCGCCCAAGTGCACCATACCTCCTTCCTTGGGCGCATTTGTCACGCTCCGCTCCTGTAGGAGCGATCGTCCTCGCTAAGGCGTGATGCCGCACGAGCCTAGATTGCGCTCGTGCAAGACGGGTTCCATAACAGCCGATTTCAGCGGCTGCGACGGGGTCGTCGCACAGAAGTCCCAAACAGAGACATTGAATAATAGCAGCAGAAAATTAGAACGAAACACAAGTTACTAAAAAGATTATCTTTATTGATATTGAAACAAAGATTACAATGGGACGCCATGCCAAGATTATAATCACTCAAGCTCACTCATCTCACATTTACAAGTCACTCAGCTCTCTCCCATCTCTCAAATGTAATTCTTGAGCCAGCGGATGCTTCGGAAGGCGACGTCCATACATTATGTCCCGTATAAGTCTTGACTCCATGCGGCCACACGCTTCAAATCACCAAAGAACTCCGTACCTCGACGCATCCAAGCGAGCTCCGCGTCACGAGCTTCTACCTGTGCCTGTACATAAAAACTATATGGGTGTTAGTACTCAACTGCACTGGTGGAATGAGCTCCTCGCCCACCCATACAAAACCAACACGTTAATTTACTTTATGTGTAACATAGTCCCTTTTTATGATTGTCTTTCTACTCTTTCCTTAGGATCGGTTTTAGGACAGACGCCTTGGCCTATTTTGTGTCTTAAGAGCATTTCGTGCTTGCAACCCAACATCAACTCAATAACGCTAACCTATCAAGTCGTACTTGCCTTATGGCTTAAAATTAGAGACGCACTACACGATAGACTCCATTTCCATGTGACCGTGCTACGAAACCCATATTGAGGCCGTGTCTCGCAACTCAGTATGACTTAACCGTATCGCCGCCTCGCGGCCCTTGCCGCCTAGCGGCCCTTGTCGTCTAGCGGCCCTTGCTACTGTGATCACCAACAGACCTAATCAAGACTTGTGAACTTAGTGTCACTTAACCAACTTGTCTTACGGCGATTCCAGACTTAAAGTCGAACAACTCAATCCCAACTTATGCAACTCTATCCAACAACTCAAAACACGATGCCACGTCTCGTGCCGAAGCACGTTGTCTACGTTACAGCCAAATCTTAGGCCCAAACATTTATTTCCTAACTAAACACACATTCAATAACTCAACTCAATCCAAAGGCACACACGCGGATTGTCGCCCGTGCCGACTCATCTATACGAATTGGTCACTGACTCCCAGAGCCATCGTGGACTCATCTAGCTTTTGTTAGACGGGTGCCCTTTCAGCGCGAGTAGCTAGCCCCGCTGCAAGTCCCCGCCTAACCCGGTCCTAATACAGCTAATTACTCGTTTCCAATCGCAGCCACAACGGTCCCGTGGCCGCCGGGTTGCCGTACAGGAAAACGACCCGTCTTGTCGACAAGTTGTCCATGACCATGTAAGACTCGACTCAAACTGACGTCTCATACAGTCATGCTACCTCTAGTATCACCATTTCTTTTAGGGCCAAGTTCAATACTTCTTTCTTCTGAGACCGCCTCGACGACCTATAGCCGCGAGCATACTTCTTTCTTCTGAGACTGCCTCGACGACCTACAGCCGCGAGCATACATCTTTTTTGTCCTTTTTCCAAACTCAATGAATCAACCGTAGCTCGTGCCTTAAAATGCTAAGTCCGTACATCGTGCCTTAAGCCAATCGTGTTCTACGCAACGCTACCGCCCGAATCATACTTTATACGACGGACCTTGGGATTGTGAGACTATTCAACTCATGAACGCCTATTTGATAGTTCTTGCCTTACTTAACTTTACAACAACTTGACGAGCAAAGACTGCGTCAAGCCTTGCGTCGTGGGAACGTGCCGTGCATACATTCGACTTCGAACGACCAAGTCATTTGGGTGCCTAGACTTATGTCACAATTCGTTCAACGCAACTTAACTCATGGGCAAACCAAGGTTATGCCAAGCCTTGGACGATGGGACCGTGCACGCTTTATGAAGCATTCATGTGGGCGACGCCTATGACTTAGGCTACGTTCATAACTTCGCCTACTCAACCAACTTTTCTTCTCCCAAGCCACGGGACGAAGGATCGAGTGTCATTTTCAAAGCACGTCGTGTACCAACTCTAAGCCGACCACTGGACCTTTCTATATTCTAACTCATTTCGACCTGTCGGGATTATTTTCTTAGCTATGTGGATTCGTCTCTTTTATTATCAAGCCTACTTGTGCAAGTTGAAAACATACGATTTATTATGTGAAGGCTAGGATGAGACAAGTTCACCAAAACTATCCCACCTGTGCGAGCGGTCGCCTCAACCGAGCGATGTCTTCGAGCAGCCATTACAAGGCTAAGTCCGAACGTCATTAGCGTTCCGATTCCTCCGATTGACTGAGCAGGACGGGGCACCATAGCATTGACTCTGTCAGTACATTGTCATAAGGGTGAGTCTCTTGACTTTCTCCAAGTCATCCTGACTCCACCCATTGGGCACATATATGTGGGCGCATAGCTCCAAGTGCATGCCTTCCCAATCCATTATCTCTCTATGACACCCCCTACCTCACTCATATATGTGGATGCATAGCTTAGGCACATAGCCCTGGGCACATGCACCCCTTGGGTGCATGATGTCCCCCAGGTTCCCTTTTTATGATTTTTTTTGTACCCATTTTATATCCTTACGCCTTTTCGATGTGAACTCGACATGAACACGATGCGAACATGACATATTAATGGAGATGATAACTCTCGATGGTGGCCCATCGTGGCGTACCCTAGACAAGCAATATTGATATGATAATTTGAATACGACTAAGTGATGGAAACTACATGTTCAGTGACCCGTTGTGGTGCACTTACATAAATACGACATGATATTATGACTTTACATGATAACTCTTGATAGTGATCCGCCGTGGTGCACTCTTGACAAATAATTTGACATAAAAATTCTTGATGGTGGTCCATTGTAACGCACTCTTGCCTTGATAAGAAATTTTGGTAAGTAACCCAACATGATAATCTTGATTTGCTGTTGCGACGACTATCTTAACTTGCTAAGTAACCCTCGTCTTGACACCGTGGATGGTTGTGCTTGTATAAGCTACTTGTCTCACCTCGCATCATGTCTAGGACATAAATTCCGGATTACCACGGTCAGGGATTCATACTGAATCTGATTAGGATAATGACTAGATTGATCAAGTAGTTCATGAAGAGATTTTTCAGCTACTGGCATTCCCGTTATCTGGGCGCTCTAATTGGACTTGTAGCCTGCCGTTGAGTAGGGCACATTTCCAGCACACTGTCATGTGTTACACCCCCAAGCCACCTAATCCAACTCTCTCAACTTGTGACCGGATAACCTGGATTAAGTCTGCAGGGCTTGTGGCTGTTGGAACATCTCGATGCATCTTATTAGTAACTAGGCTTGTGATAACCCCAGTTAGTTAAAGTATCAAGCCGTACTCACTGCTTGACCGTGATTGATGGATGGAGTCTAGTATAGTCTTGCCTAGACAAGACCCGTACATGGTTAATTCAGCACATTATTGTTATGCTTTACTCTTGTCGATAATTGGTTGGAGACTAAGTTCTGTTCAGACGAAGGGTTACAATCCCGGTCCTTGTTTGGTTTACGGGTTGTAACTTGGCTACCAGAATAGTCCCTTAGTTGTCTTATCTTTTATCATCTTATTTATCTCTAACTTATGTCTTTTATTATCCTTTATGTCTCATGTGCTAATATGCTGGTTTTAGTTCTTAAGTGAAGCCTCCCTTGTGGCACTTGCTCTTTCTGGGGTCTGATCCAGCTGATTTTGTATGGCCAGATTTTGGAGTAATATCCGAGGATCTTCCAGCCATATGGTGACCACTAGGCGCAACCATGGCAACGAGTGAATTTTATTTTGCTCTTCCACTCAATTGTAAAAGTATTCTTTTGAGGCGTTTAGCCGTCGAGCAAGTGTTAGCTCGTTTGCAACTTTACTTATTGTCTGCCTACGTGCGGTAACATGATTGACAAATCCTAGTGTTGATCATGTACGACTTAAACTCTTGCTAGTCTTCGCATTTTATATGACTAGCTTCATGATCATCTGAATATGTAATGTATGGGACGCCTTACTTTGTATGTCTGATGATCTACCATCTTGTTATATTTACTTGCTTGCTTGAGATTGAGACACTAGGCTTGTTCTTGACCCTAAGACACTATTGGCTTGTAGTAAACCCTCATGCATCTAGACAGCCGTGACCGTATTGCGAGGTGGGATTCACTTCAATGTACGTAGCTGGCTGTGTCTGTCCCCCGCTCTCCAGTATTCTGGTTCTGGGACGTAACAGCATTGCTCGGGACAACGTAACTCTCATATCGATTCGCATCGATACATTTTATTCGGTCAACGCGACTCGCTGAGTCAACGTCTCAGCGTAATTCACCGTACGGAGCGGGGCGTTACAGCAGTCGTCCGTGGCGGCCGCAGTCGCCCATAGGAGCAGTCGGAGCGGTAATCTCGCCGGTGTTCTTGAGGCACACATGGAGCGGTGATATCGCCGGTCGTGTCCTTCGCCATTGTGGCTCTCGCCGTTCGGCCCTCGTCACCGAATTTTTTTGAAAAATTTTGACTTGCACCCCACTTTGTTTACCACATTTCATGGTGCACCCACTGTTTTGTATATACAACACCCTCCATTTTGGACAGAATCCGTCAGAAATTGATGTTTAACTGTTTTGACCAAAATGTCCCTCCCATTTTCTTCTTCCTCTTTCCTCTTCTCCCTACCCCTCCCGCAGGCAGGATGTCACTGTCGCCCCCGGCCACCGCTCCCTTTCTCTCTCCTCGTTGTGCTCTCCCACCTCCGTCGTCGCTGCTACCGCTACTACCGTAGCGGGGACGGGGAGTGGCAGGGTGGGGGGAGGAGAAGTGAGCGGCGAGGAGGAGAAGGGGGTGGAGCGGAGGCGGTGGCGGGGAGCGCCGGTGGCTTGCCCGCCGGGGGGGGGGGGTGGGGGGATAGGGAAGGGATGGGGGGGGGGGGGGGGGGGGGGGGGGGGGAGAGGAAAGAGGAAGAAGACATGGACATTTTGGTCAAAATTTTTTTTTCCTGACGGGTTTCATCCAAAATGGGGAGTGCTGTATATTTTTACAAAACAGTTGAGTGCACTGTAAAATATGATAAACAGGGGGGTGGCAAGTCAAAATTTCTTCCCTTCTTTTTTTTTTCCAGGAGTGAGATTGAGAAAATGAGGGCAGGAGTTTTGCAGACAGGAACTGCTCATGTCCAATCGCTCCACTTCCGAGCTTCATCTCCATATCAAACCAAACAGCTAAACTTGACGATTTAGCGGCCACTTCCGAATTTTGGACACTTCCGAAATGCAGTGCAAACCAAAAATCAGTAATCTTGTCTGAACAAATTTAAAGATCCGCACAAAGTATTCAGCAGAGTGCTTAGATATGTTAGAAAATAAACTTAATTTGTGCCTATATTTTTAAGTTTACACCATATATTATTTTACACGATATATATTAAAACATTATAGATTAGATACACATTATAATTTTTAGAATGAAAAAAAGTTGTCTCATTGCTTTGAAACATGTTCTATAGTTGCTTTCCTTTGATTTGAAAATATCATAACTAATTTTGGAGATGGAACACTCAACAAACAATCCAACTACCAAAACAAACCCAAATTTCCACAATAAACACATCCCGTATTCTGACTTCTACCGTTATAGAAATAATTAGAGATGACTTAGCATTCAATAATGGAATAACTTGTCAAACCTAATGACAATTACACATTATCGATCGTTTCTAAGAACTTGTAAGCATTATATATGGGATATTATAATATCCAACAAAAGATAAGATTGTTCTTATATTCCTCACAACTGGAAATAAAAGTACACACACATATATATAATAATGATATTTGTCCCTACAAATTGTTCCTCCAAAGAATTTCTCCTTACGTGACAATTGATGTGGCAGCTGACATGACAAATTTTAATATTAAAATTAACATTAAAATTAACATTAATATTAAAATTAATACTAATATTAACATTAACAATAATATTAAAATTAAAATTAAAATTAAAAATTAATAATAACAGGAAAAAAATTAGATAATAAACTTTTTGAGTTAAAATTTATAATGTCATCTGCCATGTCAGATGAGACATAATATTATTTAACATGCGATATCAGCTGCCACATAAGGAAAGATGGTTTGGAGAGACAATTTGGAGGTACAAATAGGGGTGTCAACGGATGCTTATCGGTACGGACAGGGCAATATCCGTATCCGTATCAGAATTTTTTTTGTAATATCCGAATCGATCCGATATCCGAACGGATATCTCTTTTGACACTTCGAATTCGTATCCGTCTAATTTAACGGATATCAGATAATATCCGATTCGATCCGATAAGCTAAAAAAAATTCGAATCTAACATAGTATTTTGTTATTATCCGAATATCCGAAATCTAAAATATTCCAAAATGGACAAACAATGATAATCTTTACAACCAATGACATGAATATTCATGAAAATGGAGATGACCAAAATAAAATTCAATATGCAAAGGCCAAAGCATAATCAATCAGCTACACAAAATAATTTTATGTTAAAAATTGCAGCTTCAAGCGGCTACACAAAATGATTTATTTTTATTGGAAAAAAAAAATAATTTTGCAGCTTCAAAGAAAAAACTCCAAAATCTTAGTTGAGAGTTAAAATTTTTGGGAAAATAGATCATCACCATCTTCCAAACAATTTATGCTCTCATCATCAGTAGAACCGCAGACGAGAATGTAGAAAAAGAATTAAGTTGAGATTTGAGAATGGAGAATATGAAGGGGAAGATAACGGACTATGGAGAAGGGTTGGTGAATGAATCTCGATTCTGGGTGATACTATAGTAAGAACTGATCACTTGGAGAAGATGAGAAGTCATGGAATGGAGCTTCTTTCTCTTGGACTTGGGTCTCGGGAGAATGAACAAAATAATAATAAACTCTACTGTTGGAAAATGGACAAAACAATGACTATTTAAATAATTTTCACCCTAGCCTAGGGGCCCTAGGTGGAGCTGTAGAAGATGAAAAGTCATTCAGTTCAGCTGGAAGCCTAGAAAGATGGCATCGTGATTAGTGTATTCGGAAATCAGGACTAGTGATAGTTAGATTAATTCAGTTGTGTAGCTTTTCATCATCTTTTATAATTAATATAAAATTTAATATAATATGCATTATACTATAATATACAAGTATAAAAGTTGAAGATGAAAGGAAAAGTCAGTTAATATATATTATATATACATCATACTATCCTATATATAAAATTTCGGATATCCGAATTCGATATCCGAAAATTATAATTTAAAATCGGATCGGATATTAACGGATTCGAATACTTTAATATTCGAATTTGTATCCGAAAAAAAGAAATATCTGAAAAACATGCGGATATTCGAATCCGATATCCGAAATTTCGCATAATATCCGAAAATTCGGATACGGAATAGAATCAGATTCGAATTTTCGACTATCCATTGACAGGCCTAGGTACAAATATCATTACTGATGCTATATATACCTCCAAAAATATCATCCATCCATCCCCCTCCGTAATGTGACACTCCCTTATTGATCGAAGCAAATAGGGAGGGAAGTTGGAGGAAGACATGAGCGAATAGGAGAAGGCCACGTGACGGAAGGACATGGAGGGATAGAATTTTGGAGGTACATATAGTATTTTCTTATGCAACTGGGGCTTAAATTGTACAACTTAACAATAGTATATCTGTTAGATATATTTGTAAATGTAACTATGGCCCATAAGCCCAAATGTAGACACTATATATATTGTAACAAACCTTAGCAAAGAGAACAAGGCATTATTATTTTCTACATGGTATCAGAGCCTCCAGAAAAACCCTAGCCGTCATATTCACCATCTCCTATGCGCCCGCCGCGTCGATCCGACGACCCGATCCCGACGCGCTGACCTCGCCGATCCCGAAGCGCCGACAACGCCGATTCCGAAACGCCCGCCGATCCCGACGCGCCGACAGCGCCGATCTCGATGCGTCAACTCCGCGCCGGATCTTTCCCGTCCGCGCCTGACCGTACGGACCGATCCCGACGCGCAGACCCCGCCGGTCCCGACACGCCCGTCGATCCCGACGCGCCAACTCCGCGCCGGATCTTCCCCGTCCGTGCTTGACCGCGCGGCCCGATCCCGACGTGCAGACCGCGCCGATCCCGAGGCGCCGACACCGCCGATCCCGACGCACCGACAGCGCCGATCCCGACGTGCCTACTCCGCGCTGGATCTTTCCCGTCCGCGCTTGACCGCGCAGCACTCCTCGTCCGCGCCGGATCACCATCCGCGCCTGACCCCCGTCCGCGCCGGATCTTCCCCGTCCAGCGCTTGAACGCGGACGATTCGTCAGAGTTGTACAAACTTTTGTACACCTGACATCCGCTCGCCCATACGCGACAGATTCGGCGCCCCTGATCGCGGCCGATTTGTCGTCGGCCTCGTCTATCAACGGTCGATTCGTCGGAGTTGTACAAAATTTTGTACATCCGACATTTGCGATGGCAGATGATGCTGCATTCAGCTACTCCATCGCGACTGGCGGTGAAGGTACACAGAACCCAAATTATCCTAATTCGAAGGATCCATATTTTCTGAGTTCTGCAGATCAACCAGGAAATATCATTACTCCTATTGTTTTCCGTGGACCGAACTATGCTGAGTTGTCACTTCCCGTTCCCAGAATACGTATTTTATACATGTACTCCTCGAATATATTTATTTAATATTTATCATGTATTATCCTGTATTTAAATTTCCTTTAATTTATGTTAATTAATTTCCTGCAATTTTATTTCTGCATTTTATTTTTGCTGTTATTTTATTTTCTGCTTTAGTTAGCCTATTGTGGTTCGGCCTAGGTTGGGTTCTCGGGTTGGCTTTGTTGGATCCCCCTGCAACCCGGCCCATTAGCTCCCACCTACCACCCCTTCCATATTTAAAGCCACTCTCTCCATTCTCTCTCCTCAATACTCATTCTCACCATTACTCCTCTTCTTCTTCATTACTCTCTCCACCTACCAAACCGTAGGCAAGTACAACTTGCTCCCCATGAGAATCCATGTTTTTGTAGTTCATTTATCTTCCTCGTAAGATCCTAAGAGAGTTTAGAACTTGGCATTTTTCATTTCGAAGTCTTAATTTTTGTAGATCTAAAAATGAGTTATTTTCGGAGTTTGGTGGTTTTGATCTATCAAACTTCTTTGTTTTCAAGTTTTGATGGTTCCATGTTGTAGAGAAGTTTATTCTACCCAATTTTGACCTTTGGAAAGTTAGATTTGGACTTGTTTTGACCAAGTTATGGACTTTTGGAACTTTGGGGTGCAACCATGGAGTTCTTGCTGTTTGGAGAAGACACTGAGCAGTGTATGCTAGCTTTTTAGCTTGCGTCACTGAGCTGTGTACGCTCTTTAGCGCAGCGCAGTATGGAGTCCATACGTTGCCTTTTTAGGTAGCGTGTCTTTCATACGCTGCCTTTTGGGAGCGTATGACTTGCATACGCTCACGTGGATGGTCAGGAGTCGTATGGAGTTCATACGCTGCCTTTTGGGAGCGTATGACTTGCATACGCTCACGTGGATGGTCAGGAGTCGTATGGAGTTCATACGCTGCCTTTGGGGAGCGTATGACTTGCATACACTCACGTGGATGGTCAGGAGTCGTATGGAGTTCATACGCTGCCTTTTGGGAGCGTATGACTTGCATACGCTAACGTGGATGGTCAGGAGTCGTATGGAGTTCATACGCTGCCTTTTGGGAGCGTATGACTTGCATACGCTCACGTGGATAGTAAGGAGTCGTATGGAGTTCATACGCTGCCTTTTGGAAGCGTATGACTTGCGTACGCTAGCGTGGATAGTAAGGAGTCATATGGGGTTCATACGCTGCCTTTTGGAAGCGTATGACTTGAGCGTAGCTAGACTTGAGCGTAGCTTGACTTGAGCGTAGCCTGACTTGAGCGTACGCTGACCCTACTTACCCTGGATCTTCTATAGCCCTCTATATTGATATTTTATTAGATATTTAACGTCCATTTTATATCCTTACGCATTTTGGCATAAACTTGATAAAATCTGTTGACACAAAGTCACAGTCAACCAAATATTGACAATATTGACTAAATAATATCTGTAATAATTCAATACGACACACTTCGTCTGCATTAAGCTCAAGACAGAAGACAGCTCAGCTTCCGTGTCTCAGTTGATTCGAGTCTGTATTTTACACTTTCTTTGAGTCTAGACTAATGTAATCTGAGTCATGCTGAGCTCTTGAAACTTAGACTATAGCCTACCCAAAAAATCCCAAAGCTCCACCAAACCAGAAATTCCCAAATGGTCCCCTTTGAACCACTCTGTGCTCTGGAGACAGAGTTCGGGCCGAACTCTGCCTCCACACAGAGTTCGGGCCGAACTCTGTCCCCTAGAAATCAGGAACCCTAATTTTAGGGTTAGCTGGTTGCTAGTTGTCCAACGGCCAAATATTTGAATTTTTCTACCCGAATTCTGGCCGAATTCTGCCTATAAAAATACTATAAATAGGGCATGAATTCTCTCATTCCAATCTATCCAATCTTCTCTTCTCTTCTCTCTTGTAGCTGAAATAAGCCATACCCTTCCCATCTACTAGCCACAAGCCTCCTAAGTCTCGAGTGCTCAGCATCTCTCCGTTAGGATTCTTGTGCAAGAGTCGAAGAAGTCGCTTGGACAATTCTAAGAAAATCGCCACTGCGATCCTCTGTTAGAAGTTGACGTGCTCTTCTGAAGTAAAGGCACGGTTGTAAACTACTATTTCACAAATAGTGGATTTGAATCCTGAGCTAGAGTTCTCAGGCCTGGACTAGTCCTCCACGAGGGAAACCAGGTTAAAATCGCTGTGTTTGCGTATGCTCTTTTGATCTCCTTTTATTTTCCGCACTTTACTCTGATTATTTATTATTGGTGAAAGAGTTATTTTAATTGGTCATTTTTCTATATATACTCTATTCACCCCCCTCTAGAGTTGCCAAACTGTTCTTCAATTGGTATCAGAGCTCTGTTCTCTTTATAAGGACTAACATCCTAAGAGCTGATCCATGACAACCACACAATCCTTGATTTCCAATCATGGTGAAGGTCAGTCCACTCATAGGCCTCCCCTATTTGATGGAACTAACTATACATATTGGAAAACAAGGATGAGCTTCTATCTTAAGTCTCTAGACTTTGACCTGTAGACTGTCGTCACTGACGGTTACAAAAAGCCCGTCAAGATAGTTGTCGATGGTGACCTCATTGAGAAACCACACGACAAATATTCTGTCGAGGAGAAGAAACAGGCAAGTCTAGATGCTAGGGCTATTAATGCTTTATTCTGTGCTATAGACAGGAATGAATTCAACAGGGTCTCCACATGCACCATTGCTCATGAAGTATGGAGACTTCTAGAAGTGACGTATGAGGGAACCACACAAGTCAAGGAATCTAAAATAAGCCGTCTCACTCAAGAATACGAAGCCTTCAAGATGAAGCCAAATGAGACGATCACTCAAATGTTTACAAGATTCCTCGACATCATCAATCCTCTATCCTCGCTTGGTAAGCAGTACTCAAACCACGAGAAGATTCGTAAGTTACTCAGAGGGTTGCCAAAGATTTGGAACCCTAAGGTGACGGCCATCATAGAAGGAAACAATCTCACATCAATGTCAATGGAGACCTTGATGGGTAAGCTCATGACTCACGAGCTTGACCTCAAGGACTTCGAAGAGCCTGCTCCGAAGACCAGGGAGATCGCACTCAAAGCTCATCGACGAAGGGCTGATCACGATGAGACCGAAGACGATAACTCGAATGATGAAGACCAAGCTCTCATGGTTCGCAACTTCAGAAAATTCCTTCGCTTCAATCGAAGGAAGAAGGATTCACAAGAAGATGATGAAGAAGAGCCAACCTGTTACGGTTGTAAGAAGACTGGACATGTCCGAAAAGACTGCCCATTCTTGAAGAAGAGCAACCTCTATGAGAAGCCATACAAAAAGAATTCATCAAAGAAATGTGCCAATACAGGAATTTGGCATAAAAGTGAAGCGAGTGACTCCGAGGAAGAAAAAGGCTCTCCTCAAGATACAGCAAATGTGTGCCTAATGGCAACTTCCAACAAGGTATCTAACGAAACTCTAGATGACTTCTCTTTTGATGAACTTGGCGATGCTTTTACTGATTTACTCGATGATCACAAAAAGGTCATTGGTAAATACAAACATGCCAAGGACAAAATCAAAAGTCTGGAAGATGAGATACAAAGAATTTTTTTACTTCTTGATGATGTTAGAGACACGTCACCCACTGATGCCACTAATGAAGTATCCAAGCTTAAAATAAGCTTACATGATGCTGAAGCACGTATTGAGCAACAAGCTCAAGAAATCACTACTCTCAACACGTTGCTTGCTGAAGAAAAGAGTAGACACAAAATCTTCATGACTAAAATATATGGCTTGAATATTAAGGTTGATGAATTGCAAGCTGCTTCTAAGAGATTAGAAACCAAATTGGGTAAACAGGTGCTTCAACCTCAAACCCAATCACATGGGCACAACACCACTCATGCTAGTCAACCACGTCATTCTCATGCAGCACATAACCATGCATTTATATACACAAACTTTCACAAACCACGTGCACGTAAGAATAATTCTCACTCAGTACACAATCATCATGCACAAAGACACAATCAACATCACTCCACACATAGGAATCATCATGTCATGCCATATAGACAAGATCATCATGCAATGCCATATAGACAAGATCATCATATGCCATATAGACAAAATCATCATGCCATGCCATATAGACAATATCAGCATGTCACACATCATAGACAATACCATCATGATATGCCTCATATACACCATCACCATGCCACTCATTCTATGCATAATCATCATCTACATGCTAACTCTTCACATCATGTTCATCCTCATCCTGTTGCTTATAGATATTATTCTCATGCTCCTAGTATAAATAAGAATGCTATCTGTACTTACTGTGGATCACATGGACACATCTCACCACAGTGCAAAGTTAGAAGACTTGTAGATAAAAAGATATATGCTTGGTTTCCAAAGACTAACTTTTCAGGACCCTCAAGAACTCGGGTACCAAAGGTCACATCTACTCTTGATGTAGGTGGACCTTCCCTCCTCAACTGAAAGTAAGTGGATTCTCGATAGTGGATGCTCGCGACATATGACGGGAGACGTAAATCTTTTTGCATCACTATCGATGAAGAGAGAAGGATATGTATCCTTCGGTAACAATCTCAAAGGGCACATAATAGGTAATGGTATCATTGGTCATCCTCCTTCTCCTGTAATAAAGGATGTCTGTCTAGTGACCGAGTTAAAGCATAACCTGCTCAGCATTAGTCATCTTGCTGATCATGGATATGATATTAACTTTGGAAAAAACAGTTGCTACATCTATGATAGGTCAACAGGAGACATTGCTTTTGAAGGGAAAAGAGATGACAACATATATATTTTCTATCTTTCTATAAATACTAATAATGCAGGTAGATGTCTATATGCCCACAAAGACGAACGACTACTTTGGCACCAGCGTCTTGGTCATGCCAACATGGATGCTATATCCAGGCTGTCTACCAAGAAGCTAGTGAGAGGATTGTCTGATATCACATTCAAAAAGGACACGGTATGTGCCGAATGTGAACTAAACAAGGCAACTAAATCCTCATTTCATTCTATCAACTCTGTAAGTACTACTAGACCCTTGCCACTACTTTATATGGATTTATTTGGTCCTAGTAGAATAGCTAGCCTTGGTGGCAAACTTTATGTATTTGTTATTGTTGATGATTTTTTGAGATTTACTTAGGTTTTCTTTCTCGCTAATAAGAGCGATGCTATTTCTGTTTTCAAAGTTTTTGTAAAGAAAGTTCAAAACGAAAAAGGCTACATGATTACTCAAATCTGAAGTGATCATGGAGGCAAATTCGTAAATTATGATTTTGAAAATTTTTGTAATGTAAATGGTTTTGATCATGAATTTTCTTGTCCTAGAACTCCTCAACAAAATGGTGTTGTGGAGCGGAAGAATAGAACTCTCGGCGATATGGCCAGAGTCATGTTGAATAAATTTTCACTTCCGAAATACTTTTGGGCAGAAGCTGTCAGTACAGCATGCCACATTTTGAATAGGGTACTGATTCGTCCCATTACGAAAAAAACACCCTATGAGCTTTGGTTTAGGAGAACCCCCATTGTTTCTTATTTTAAAGTTTTTGGTTGTAGATGTTTTATCCTTAACACCAAAGACAACTTAGGCAAATTTGATGCCAAAGCTGACGATGGTATCTTTCTTGGTTATGCCGCCAAGAGTAAGGGATATAGAGTTTTTAATAAACGCTCACTTATTGTGGAAGAGTCAACAAATGTGACTTTTGATGAAGATAACAGTGCAGTAAGTACTCTTGATGATGACGTTGAGCCATCAACTTCTACTCCAATGAATACTTCAACCGAAACTGATTCTCTGGAGGGTTTGCCTAAGAAATTCTCTTTCAAACCTTCTCATCCAGAAAATTTAGTAATAGGAGAAGTTTCACGTGGAGTAACTACTAGATCATCACTAAGAGACTCCGTTGCTAGCACTGCCTTCATTTCACAAGTAGAGCCTAAAAACATTTCTGAAGCCTTTAATGATGAATTTTGGATTTCTGCTATACAAGAAGAACTCAACCAATTCTAGAGAAGCCAAGTATGGGAACTCGTTCCTAAACCGGTTAATCACTCGATAATTGGTACTAAATGGGTTTTTAGAAACAAAGTAAATGAAGATGGTTCAGTCACACGTAACAAAGCTCGTCTAGTAGCTCAAGGATACAACCAAGAGGAAGGTATCGACTACGATGAGACGTATGCTCCTGTTGCTAGACTAGAATCCATTCGGATGCTTTGTGCTTTTGCTAATTTTTAAAACTTTAAATTATTTCAAATGGATGTGAAAAGTGCTTTCTTGAATGGTTTTATTAAGGAGGAAGTTTATGTGAAACAACCTCCTGGCTTTGAAAATTACAAATTTTCCGACCACGTGTTCAAGCTAAAGAAAGCGTTTTATGGCCTCAAACAAGCCCCCAGAGCTTGGTATGAAAGGCTAAGTAGCTTCTTACTTGAGAAAGGTTTTTCAAAAGGGAAAATTGACACTACACTGTTTATAAAATCTTTTAAAGACACTATTCTGTTGATTCAAATCTATGTTGATGATATCATTTTTGGTCTACTGATGAAACCCTCTGTCAAGAATTTGCCAAGTGTATGCAGACGGAATTTGAGATAAGCATGATGGGAGAGCTCAACTACTTTCTTGGCCTGCAAGTGAAACAAATGGCTAATGGAACTTTCATCTGTCAATCGAAGTATACCAAGGACATGCTGAAGAAGTTCGATCTTGGCAACGTCAAACCAATCAGCACTCCAATGGCTACTTCAACCAAACTCGAACCAGATGAGAGCGGCAAACCTGTTGATCAACGTAAGTATCGAGGTATGATAGACAGCTTACTTTATTTAACTGCTAGTCGTCCCGATATCATGTTCAGTGTTTGCCTATGTGCTAGATATCAAGCTAATCCTAAGGAATCACACATGACCGCGGTTAAGCGTATCTTTCGATACCTTAAGGGTACGGTTACAGTGGGCCTATGGTATCCCAAGTCCACATCATTTGACCTTATTGGTTACTCTGATGCTGACTTCGCTGGATGCAAGGTCGACCGTAAAAGTACGAGCGGCACGTGTCATTTATTAGAAAAAGCTTTAGTCTCCTGGTTTAGCAAGAAGCAGAACTCTGTAGCACTATCCACAACAGAAGCTGAATACATAGCAGCTGGGCATTGTTGTGCACAAATTCTGTGGATGAAGCAAACTCTTGAAGACTATAAGTTATCTTTCATGCATTCCTATATTCTGTGACAACACTAGTGCTATTAATTTGACTAAGAACCCTGTCTGTCACTCACGCACTAAACACATTGAGATCAGACACCACTTTTTGCGTGATCATCAGCAAAACGGCACGATTAACTTAGAATTTATTGACACTGATCATCAGCTAGCAGATTTCTTTACTAAGCCATTATCCGAAGAGCGCTTCAATTTTCTTTGTCGT
The DNA here is from genome assembly GCA_029216955.1 of Iris pallida. Taxonomy (NCBI): domain Eukaryota; kingdom Viridiplantae; phylum Streptophyta; class Magnoliopsida; order Asparagales; family Iridaceae; genus Iris; species Iris pallida. The sequence continues at coordinate 320,725 of JANAVB010044820.1, forward strand.
GAACTCGAAATTTTGGATGAAGCAGTTATAAGTTGAGACTCACCTGCGTAAATATCGAGTATATTTTGATTCTTTTACGACAAATTTGGTATGGATACAAGCCGAAAGGGTCCTTCTGACAACAAGGCGTAAAAGCCTAAGCGACACGGTGCACTAGTCCTCAGGACTACCGCTAGCTGGGATCCGGCCCCTGCAGCTAACCCATGGCAAATTTGAAATATTGAATTACAATATATTTCCTTGTTTGTTATATGGTTTGTTTCGATTTAATATTGCCTAATTAATTTTTCTAAAGTTCATTCTGACTTTTGTGTACCTCTCTATGTACTTCAATGCATTCATCATACTTTTATCCTCTCTACCTTTTTTTTTCTTCAACACTTAACCATTTTTTCATCTCTTCAGCCTGTTTTAAGTTCTGGACCACTAATCCAGAACTCGGGCCGAACTCTGCCCCTAACAGAGTTCGGGCCGAGTTCGGTCCCTATTGGTCCAGCGTCGGGATCCGCCTCTGCCGTTGGATCAGTTTAGATCATACGGTCAGAATTTCTTCCGACCAACGAAAACCCTCTCTTATTTTTCGGGTTTTCATCTCTCTCCTTCACTATTACCTCCTTCTTCACCTCTCCAAACTCTTTCCTTCAAACCCTAACCCTAGTTTTTGATCTAGAAGGCTCTATTACTTCTCAAAATCAAGGGAAAGGGGTTTCTCATCATTCTCTTCCACTGTTTGTTGTTGATTTCAGGTATATCCCCTTCTTTCTTTCCATTTCAAGTTCTCTATTTTTCTTGCAAATGGCTCCTCGCTTGCCCAATCGTGGGAAAAGGACTCGAACTAAGGGAGCTTCCTCTTCGAATCCTTCTCCTCCAATTGAGCAAGTAGTTGAACAACAACCCATTCATCCGTTGTTCAACCCGCCTTGTTCCCATGATCCGAATACATATGACGAGCGATTATTTGTGTCGCTAGACGCGTCTAATGCATGGTTTAGCGACTTTCAGACTCGTCCGGTGTTCGGGGGACATCCGATAAATTTTACAATCTTTTCTCAATATGAATCATTGTTTCGTGATCTATGTTTGGATGCGTTAGTTGCCTCAAACTTTGTCATTTACCGTAGCGCAATCCAAATGTTTTATTGCAATTTAACTTTCGATGCAACCCACATCTATTCCCGGGTTGCCGGTATTGACATTGCTTTCAATGATTCTGAGTTGGGGGATTTTCTTGATCTTTTTAATCTCGATGCTTGGGATAAACTTGTGGAAGCTCGTCAATTTCAATTTGTTGGCGATACTTCTCTTGAAGGTTTTAAGGAGGAATTATGTGCTCCTACCATAAGTCCTCGCAAACTTATGGCCAAGCACCTCAACCCATATTTCTATGAACTTCATCGAATCATTTTTAACACTATCTTGCCAAAAGCTGGTTCCACTGATGAAGTTACCTACTTTGAGATATCTGCTTTGTATCACCTTCATTATCGTATCCCCTTCAATCTTTCTAGGACAATGATGGACTGGATGATAAATTGTAGGAAGAAACCAAGAGCATTGGTTTATCCTTTATATCTTCCTATGGTTTTTCGTGCGTTCATTATTCCTATTCATGACTGTCAGTTCTTGCCTGCTCCTGCTTTCCTGTCCAAGGCACGACGTTCTTAGGCAGTCGTCGCCTCTCCTGAGACTTCTGAGCAGTCTGCTGATGAGGAGCCTGACGCCCCTCCACTCGGTCAGGATGCACCACTTCCACCTGCCACTCTTGAGTCTATTCAGACTATGCTCCGGGATCGTTTTGACCTTGAGGACGAGCGCTGGACCCAGCTGGACTATCGTACTACTCTGCAGATGAGTGCTCTCGGAAACTCTCTGCATGATATACGGTATTTCCTGTCTCGTCATCTGCACATTCCCATGGAGCGGGATCCTGAGCGCGCGGGCCATCGCATTGATGATCCATGGGTCATGCGTTACATGGATCCGGATGCTGTATTTTTGGACCCCCGTCGCTCCTTCCCCGGTCCTTCAGACCCTCCAGGACCTTCTCGTGCTCCGTGATGGAGATTGGCTAGATCTGCTGCTGCTACTGATGATGATCTTAGTTGATGCTTTTTGATTTCAGTTATTTAGTTTATTATGGATTTATGTCCTTGGTTTTATGTACTCAAACTCTGGTTGTGTGTTTGACACTTGGTTTTGTAGATGACATTTTATGCTCATTATCATAGTTTTACTTTATGCTGGTGACTTATTTTGTTTAGTCATACACTGTTTCTTCTCTGCTTGGTGTGGTTGCATCACTCTTCATTGTCTATACTGCAGTTTATATGATCTTTTTATTCATATGCAGTCTATATTGCTAACTGCCAAAAGGGGGAGAACTATGTATATTCTGGCTAGATATATTTAGTATCATATCTTTCGCCTTCGTATATCTGTGCTTGTTTGTGCTTTTTGGAGATATTATACAGGTTCAATGCATTCTTTACGGGGGAGCTATCTCTTCTAGCTCAGCGCCATTCACTGATCACGGGGGAGCTCTTATTTCTAGCTCGGCATCGATTATGGGGGAGCTATGTTGCTATGATCAACTGTGTCCAGGTATGAATGTTGAATACACATATATTATTCTGTCAATTATCAATATGGGGGAGATTGTTGACACAAAGTCACAGTCAACCAAATATTGACAATATTGACTAAATAATATCTGTAATAATTCAATACGACATCGACACACGTCGTCTGCATTAAGCTCAAGACAGAAGACAGCTCAGCTTCCGTGTCTCAGTTGATTCGAGTCTGTATTTTACACTTTCTTTGAGTCTAGACTAATGTAATCTGAGTCATGCTGAGCTCTTGAAACTTAGACTATAGCCTACCCAAAAATCCCAAAGCTCCACCAAACCAGAAATTCCCAAATGGTCCCCTTTGAACCACTCTGTGCTCTGGAGACAGAGTTCGGGCCGAACTCTGCCTCCACACAGAGTTCGGGCCGAACTCTGTCCCCTAGAAATCAGGAACCCTAATTTTAGGGTTAGCTGGTTGCTAGTTGTCCAACGGCCAAATATTTGAATTTTCCTACCCGAATTCTGGCCGAATTCTGCCTATAAAAACACTATAAATAGGGCATGAATTCTCTCATTCCAATCTATCCAATCTTCTCTTCTCTTCTCTCTTGTAGCTGAAATAAGCCATACCCTTCCCATCTACTAGCCACAAGCCTCCTAAGTCTCGAGTGCTCAGCATCTCTCAGTTAGGATTCTTGTGCAAGAGTCGAAGAAGTCGCTTGGACAATTCCAAGCAAATCGCCACTGCGATCCTCTGTTAGAAGTTGACGTGCTCTTCTGAAGTAAAGGCACGGTTGTAAACTACTATTTCACAAATAGTGGATTTGAATCCTGAGCTAGAGTTCTCAGGCCTGGACTAGTCCTCCACGAGGGAAACCAGGTTAAAATTGCTGTGTTTGCGTATGCTCTTTTGATCTCCTTTTATTTTTCGCACTTTACTCTGATTATTTATTATTGGTGAAAGAGTTATTTTAATTGGTCATTTTTCTATATATACTCTATTCACCCCCCTCTAGAGTTGCCAAATTGTTCTTCAAAATCATGATATGTTAATATTTCTGTTAAATATAGATTGTTACGTGGGATGTACCATGTGTCGTGAATTGAGTTATAGTGTCACGCTCCAGTACCGAAATACGGAGACGGACTAGGCCAGCTACACCATATGAGGTACGTAACGTCATACGGCGATCGTGGCTGTCGAGAGACTAGGGGGTATATGCTACAATCAAGTCTCCTATGGTCCCACAGAGTTCTATGTCTCAATCAATCAAATCACATCAGCAAATAGATGAACATTAAAGATAAAGCAGTAAGGCGTCCCCGACGCTTCATCAAAATGATTATGAGAGACTAGCTTCATAATTTAGCTATCTCGGAGAGTCAGGAGTACAAAATTATACACAGCTGCAGTCTGTTTAATTACAATTATGTACTGACACAAAATATCAAGTAATCCGGCTAACAGGTACCGGTGGCTAAACGCCGTAAAAGTATAAGCAGGAGTGGTGGAGAAGAAACCCACTCGAGTCCCCGAACTGCCATGCTCCTAGTATGCACCATGGATGTCAGGAAGGAAGATCGTGTCCTCAGGCTCTGCTACGGGATCTGGCCAAACAAAACCAGCGGGGTCAGCCCCGAAATAGCAAGTACCGCCAAAGGGGCACAAGAGTTAAGATTAAAAACCCAGTTAAATAGAATGATTGATAAGAGTAATACTTATGCTACTATTATAGGGTAGCGCAACATCCTCGATCCCATATGGCACCCTTACAACCAAACAAGGACAAAAGGTGCCGCATGGAGTCGGGACGTGTCGTACTCTATAGCTTTCACATAAGTTAAAAGGCATAAACAATAAAATCTCCTGATCGTGACTTCGGTCGATAGCCTATCGCAGCACAATAACCAACCCAACAATCAAACAAGAACATGGGTTGGATCATGTACCATGATAGACCATGTTCCTCAGTCATTCACAGAAGTAGCACTCCATACTCAGAATAAGTCTTCCGTTCATAACTTCGGTCCATAGCCTATCATAGTACGATAACCAACCAAACAATCAAACAAGAACATGGGTTGGATCACGTACCATGATAGTCCGCTTCCCTCAGTTATTCACGGAAGGTAATAGGATACAAGCAAGTCGTTTTCACGGCCAATCAAGTCTACGAGTTTCTAGTGGGACGAGGTTATCCTCGCATCATGTTATGTAGAAATCCTCAGATCGTATCCTTCCAGCAAGGCTAGCCAACCCAGGGGTTCGCGTAGACAGGTATGATTGAGCACAGGTCCCTCGTAAGGCCACCTTGCTAAAATATATAATACGTAGCAGGAATTAATCGGATACAGTCATCCACTCGTTGCAGATGACACAGTATCCGTGGAGACCAGCCGGCGCATCAAGACAGTATCTCAAGGCGGCTGGTGTAACACGATCTCGGGATTTTGCCCTCCCCATGCATCTAGTATATTTAGTTGCCTAATTTAACCCTAGGTGAAATCTGGACTCACATGCTGTGGCCTGCATGATTATCCTCCTAAAGTCGTACCTTAGTACGAGTACCCCAAAGAGGATTCATGTCAATCAGTATGTCAACATGTTCTACCCTCCTTAGTGTAATGCATCATTGCAAATACGCCACGTGGAGTTACGAGTCTTTTGTCGAGCATGAACAATAACTGGGACATTCAGGTACATATATCAGGTAGGAACACTTTGTTCTCCGGGGTCACATTAGTGCTCATATCATGCTCGGGACAAAAGGCGTAAGGATATAAAATGGGCATATAATATATATAATAATAATAATAATAATAAGGTAACAATATAGGGCACAAAAGTCCATGCGGCTGGAAAGGCGGGTTCATGCGGACGAAGGGGTGTCGGCTTATGCGGCTGCGAAGGGAGCAATCGCCAGGCGGCCGGGGCTCAACAGCATATGCGGCTACGATCAGACGAAGTCCTATGCGGCTGAGCATGGGTGATACATATGCGGCTGTGTGCAAAAGAACTCATGCGACTGCGAAGGCTAGCCGCATGAAGTCCATGCGACAGGGGCTCATGCGGCTGAGTCTGAACAAGGCTATGCGGCTCAATTACTTGCCGCATGAAGATTCATGCGGTCAAGTACTCAAGCAAGTCTTATGCGGCTAGGAAGGACCTTCCATGCGGCTGAGCTCGAACAAGTCTCATGCGGCTGGAAAGGCCATACGGCCAGAGGCTTGCCGCATGAGGATTCATGCGGTCAAGTACTGCTCTTCTTCTCCACTTGTCCGAGAAGAGGAGCCAAGCAACCATGGCTTCCAAACTATACAAAACCTTCATCCGGAGCCCAAATCGGAACTTCCTTAGGTCAAAATGGGGTAGAACAAAATTCTCTACAAAGATCAAAACCAAAAAAATCCGAAAATGGTTAAAACCTAGATCTACAAAGATTAAAGCTTCAAAATGAAAAACTTCAAGTTCTAAACTAGTATAGAATAAGGAGAAGAACATATTTTGACAAATAATTTGTAAGAAAACATCAACAACATTTATGGATCCATCTCTTGAGCAAGTTGGTACTTGCCTTGGTTGGTGGAGGAAAGTAAATGAGAGGAAATAAATGAGAGGAGAGAGAATGAGTTGAGTTATTATATAGAATCTTGAACCCATGGGTTCATGATGAACCAAGGTGAACCAAGAATAGGTTACCCCAAATGAGCCAAAACTGTAGGCCCAAATGCAGAAAATAAATTAGAAAATAATATTTTGTCGAATATTTTTGGGAAATGCATGAAGAAAGACAGCATAATAAATATAGTATAAATACAAGGTAAATACAATTTATCGGTTTACGTATTAAAATACGTATTCCAGGATCGGGGAGTGACATCTCTACCCTTCTTAGAAAAATTCCGTCTTCGAAATTCCAGCCAAGACAGGATAGTGAAATCAGGCCAAGCAAGACTCAATCATATATAAGTTAACTATCATAGCAGTTATTATCATACATCACAAAGTACAAAACAAGCAGGTACAGATAAGCATAGAATCGTGTCAATAAGGTACAAAAATATACCTTATTAGTCAAACAAATGCGGATACCGAGATCTAATCTCGTCCTCGCGCTCCCAGGTTGACTCTCCCAGAGAGTGATGGTTCCAAGAAACACGGACAAGGCTTGTCGTCCGATTCTTGAGTACCTTCTCTCGCCGGTCTAAAATAGATACGGGTTGTTCCTCGTAAGTTAGGTCGGTACCCACGACTAACTCAGAATGATCGAGGATATGACTCGGATCCGGGACATACCCACGTAATTGGGACACATGAAACACATCATGTATGCCAGTTAACGAAGGCGGAAGGGCAAGTCGATAAGCCACATCGCCTACCCGAGCGAGAATCTTAAAAGGACTAACGTATCTTGGACTAAGCTTTCCTCGGGTTCCAAATCTAATGATACCCCGAGTTGGCGAAATCCGCAGAAACACTTGGTCGCCAACTCTGAACTCTAGAGGCCGACGATGATGATCTGCCCAATGACGATGTCGGTCCTGTGCAACTCGAAGGCGCTCTCTGACCAACTTAACTATCTCCACAGTCTGCGTGATCATCTCTGGCCCCAACAACTTCCGTTCTTCGACATCGTCCCATGCCAAAGGGGACCTGCACTTTCTTCCGTACAATGCTTCGAACGGGGCCATCTGAATGCTAGCCTGATAGCTGTTGTTATAGGAGAACTCTACTAGATGAAGGTGGTCCTCCCAAGATCTGCCAAAATCTAAGATGTACGCCCGTAGCATATCTTCTAACGTCTGAATGGTTCTTTCTGATTGCCCGTCGGTTTGGGGATGATAATCAGTACTGAATCTTAACTTGGTTCCCAAACTTTGGTGTAAGCTCCGCCAAAAATGGAAAGTAAACCGTATATCCCGATCTGATACTATACTAACTGGAACACCATGCTGCCTTACTATCTGCTTCATGTACATTTTTGCTAACTGCTCAGTAGTCTGTCCAACTCGGAAGGGAAGGAAATGAGCGACCTTCGTGAGTCGATCTACTATTACCCAGACTGCATTCTTGCCAGCCGGAGATCTAGGTAGACCGGTCATGAAATCCATCGTGATGTGCTCCTATTTCCATTCTGGGATAGGAAGCGGCTGAAGCAACCCTGCTGGTCTCTGCTGTTCGGCTTTCACCTGCTGACATACCAGACACTTGGATACAAATCTCGCTATCTCTCTTTTCATGCCATTCCACCAAAATTACTGCCTGATATCTCGATACATCTTCGTTCCTCCTGGATGAATGGAGTAAATAGAACTATGAGCTTCGGACATAACTTCTTGCCGAAGGTCTCCACTCGGTACACAGAGTCTGTTTCCAAACCTGAGCGTACCATCTTCATGAATCACTAACTCCTTCCTACGGCCTGATTCACACTCCGACCGCAACTTCTGAATCTGCGGGTCTCCTGCTTGTGCTGCCCTTATCCTCTCTACTAAGGTTGACTGAATCTGTATACTGGTCATTCTTCCTATATCCCTTGGCAAAACTACTTCGATTCCCATACTCTGAAGGTCTTCTAAAATATGCTTCTGCGAGGTCAGGATAAAGGCACTGTCTCTCCTACTCAGTGCATCTGCAACTATATTCGCCTTGCCTGGATGATACTGAAGATCTAAATCAAAATCCTTCAGCAGTTCTAACCATCTTCTTTGCCTCATGTTCAAATCTCGCTGCGTGAACACGTATTTCAAACTCTTATGATCAGTATAGATCTCTACCCGATCCCCATACAAATAATGCCTCCACAACTTGAGTGAAAACACCACAGCTGCTAACTCCAAATCGTGAGTCGGGTAATTCTTCTCATGGTCTCGAAGCTGTCGAGACGCATATGCTATCACCTTTCCGTGCTGCTTTAATACACATCCAAGGCCCTTCCCAGATGCGTCACAATATACTGTAAAGCCTCCCGCTCCTACTGGAAGCGTCAAGATCGGGGCTGAGATCAATCTCTTCTTCAATTCTTCAAATGATGCCTGACAGCTAGCTGACCAAACAAACTCTACGTCCTTGTGCGTCAAACGCGTTAAGGGCGCAGAGATCTTGGCAAAGTCTGCCACGAACCTTCTGTAGTAACCAGCTAATCCTAAGAAACTTCGTACTTCTACAATCGTTCTCGGGACTGGCCAATGCTCTACGGCCTCAATCTTCTTCGGATCCACTGATACTCCTGCCCCAGAAATTACATACCCCAGGAACGAAATGTGATCTAACCAGAATTCACACTTGTCGAGCTTCGCATAAAGTTGATGCTCCCTCAATGTCTGCAAGACAGTCCTAAGATGTTTCTCATGCTCCTCTTTACTGCTGGAATAGACAAGAATGTCATCTATGAACACCACCACACATTTATCCAAATACGGCAGAAAGATGCGGTTCATTAAATCCATGAATACTGCGGGGGCGTTGGTTAGTCCAAAGGGCATTACTAAAAACTCATAATGCCCGTATCTAGATCTGAATGCTGTCTTCGGTATGTCTTGCTCCCGGACTCTTACTTGATAGTATCCCGACCGAAGATCGATCTTGGAAAAGATGCTGGCCTTGCTCAACTGGTCAAACAGGTCATCAATCCTTGGTAGCGGGTACTTATTCTTCACTGTTACTGCATTCAGCTTGCGGTAGTTGATGCACATCCTCGTCGACCCATCCTTCTTGAGAACTAGAATCACTGGCACGGCCCAGGGCAATTTACTGTCTCGGATGAATCCTCTAGACTTCAACTCTTTCTCATGTTGATACAACTTATCCTGTTCTGACGGCGACATTCTGTAAACTCTGTCTGCAATAGGCCTCGATCCAGGGTTCAACTCAATGCTAAATTCTACCTCTCTGACTGGGGATATCCCTGGGAGCTCATCAGGGAAGACGTCGAGAAAATCTTCGACCACTCTCGGAATCTGTCCTGGCTCTGACACTGCTGCTGAGATGACGCCTTCGGCCTAATTCTTCAAGGTTCGAGTAAAGATGAACTGCTCCATCCCAGGAACGCTGAATATGACCCTACCTCCTCTACAATCAATTGTCGCATGACTGTCTCTCAACCAGTCCATGCCAAGAACGACATCAAAATTCCCCATAGGGAATTCAATCAATGATGCGGGCAGTATATGCCCACACACCTCCACCGGACATGAAAAGCGTACTCTGCTAACTTCTACGAGCCCATTGCCGGTGAGTATATCCATCCTCTCCGGCAATGCCTCAAACTTTAATCCAATCCGTGTAGCATATTGTGCAGAGATGAATGAATGAGTAGCGTCTGAATCAAATAATGCTACAGCGGGAAATGAGGTGACGAGAATTTTACCTGCCACCACGTCACTAGACGCTAGAGCCTCTCCCAAGGTCAATGTGAGAGCCTGGCCCCGCGGAGCCCCTTGTTGCGGCCTTCCTCGACCATGCTGTTGCTACCTCTGAGGGCCTCCGGCTTCCTGTGCCTGGCGAAATATCTGAGCCTGCGTTGGTAGACGCTGGGCTAGGGGCCTTACTGCTAATACTGGCCCTCCACTCGGGATTGCCACTGGAGCTGGCAATGCTGGAAACTGCTGAGCTGGCCCTCCTGGCCTCTGCATCATAGGACAAGTAGAAATACGGTGGTCTGAACTACCACACCTCAAGCATAAGCCATTCGCTGACCGGCACACCTCCCTCGTGTGCCCTGCCTTCCCACAGAATGTACAGCCCTGGGGTGCTCCCTGATGCTGTTACTGGTTCCTCGGCTGCTGATGCCGAACTGGCGCTGTATTAGTTGACACGGCCGTCCTTCGCGGTGCTCCTACATCATGAATACGTACACCGGGTGCTGGTGCCGATGTTCGCTGCATTGCTCCTACTCCAACCTGGGAATGAGATCTCTTCTGACCTCCTGCCCTCGATGCCAACCTCTGCTGGGTAAGCTCGTACCTCCGGGCTGCCGTCAGAACAGCGTCAAACGTCTGGTAGTCGTGTCCTTCCACAAGCTGCAATAGTTCCAAATGAAGTCCCTGCTGGAACCTCATAGCTTTCTCTGGCTCCGTTGCCACCATTGATGGTGCGAAACGGCACAATCTGCAGAACTCTGCTACATACCCATCTACGGTCTTGCCTGCTTGCTTGAGATTGATGAACTTCTGTTGGAGCTCATATCGAGCTACTACGCCAAAATACTTGGCCTTGAATCTGTCACTGAAGGTGGTCCAACGAATAGGGCATCTTATACCAACTTCTTCTGATGCCTACTAGTCGCGGGCAAGATCCTAAAGTACCAGTTTGACTTGATCAACCTTCTCATCATCTGGAACCTTGGCTGCCACAAGAATGGCTTCGATGTCTTGAATCCATGCATCCGCAGTGATGGCATCCTCCGTGCCATCAAAATACCTCGGGTTCAAGCGACGGAACCTTCCTGATGCTCCCGAGTCAACCCCGGCACTCCTCTCAAGAGCTAACTGAATCCCTTGGTTCAGCAACACGTTCTGCTCCTGCTGCCGAGTCTGTTGATGTTGGTTAGTGACAAAAAACCCCCGGATGATCTCCAGGAGTGCTACGACGTCTGGTAGTGCCGTTGCTGCTGGTGCTGCAGGAGTTTCAATACCCTGCGGCTGCACTGCCTTTGGTTCCATTTCTGCTCGTGCCTGCACTGGAGAAGGTTCTCTCCCCTGTTGCTGTCCAGTCGAGCCATACTCTTGCTGCTCTTCCTCATGGGCCTCTCCCGCTACTGATAATGAAGCACCCCAATGGAGAAGAATATAAGATTATCAAGTCCGGACGAGGAAGATTTCGAGGATGCAAGTCAAGTTAGAGATCAAGGCAAGGACAGAGAGTTCGAAACAGAATTTCAAGGGGAACAAGTTTTGATTGAGACTCCTAATAATTCACAATACCCCACAAGTCTGAAAATCAGACCTGCATGGGCCACCACTAAAACTTTGTCACGCCCCAGTACCGAAATACGGAGACGGACTAGGCCAGCTACACCATATGAGGTACGTAACGTCATACGGCGATCGTGGCTATCGAGAGACTAGGGAGTACATGCTACAATCAAGTCTCCTATGGTCCCACAGAGTTCTATGTCTCAATCAATCAAATCACATCAGCAAATAGATGAACATTAAAGATAAAGCAGTAAGGCGCCCCCGACGCTTCATCAAAATGATCATGAGAGACTAGCTTCATAATTTAGCTATCTCGGAGAGTCAGGAGTACAAAATTATACACAGCTGCAGTCTGTTTAATTACAATTATGTACTGACACAAAATATCAAGTAATCCGGCTAACAGGTGCCGGTGGCTAAACGCCGCAAAAGTATAAGCAGGAGTGGTGGAGAAGAAACCCACTCGAGTCCCCGAACTGCCATGCTTCTAGTATGCACCATGGATGTCAGGGAGGAAGATCGTGTCCTCAGGCTCTGCTACGGGATCTGGCCAAACAAAACCAGCGGGGTCAGCCCCGAAATAGCAAGTACCGCCAAAGGGGCACAAGAGTTAAGATTAAAAACCCAGTTAAATAGAATGATTGATAAGAGTAATACTTATGCTACTATTATAGGGTAGCGCAACATCCTCGATCCTATATGGCACCCTTACAACCAAACAAGGACAAAAGGTGCCGCATGGAGTCGGGATGTGTCGTACTCTATAGCTTTCACATAAGTTAAAAGGCATAAACAATAAAATCTCCTGATCGTGACTTCGGTCGATAGCCTATCGCAGCACAATAACCAACCCAACAATCAAACAAGAACATGGGTTGGATGATGCACCATGATAGACCATGTTCCTCAGTTATTCACAGAAGTAGCATTCCATTCTCAGAATAAGTCTTCCGTTCATTACTTCGGTCCACAGCCTATCATAGTACGATAACCAACCCAACAATCAAACAAGAACATGGGTTGGATCACGTACCATGATAGTCTGCTTCCCTCAGTTATTCACGGAAGGTAATAGGATACAAGCAAGTCATTTTCACGGCCAATCAAGTCTACGAGTTTCTAGTGGGACGAGGTTATCCTCGCATCATGTTATGTAGAAATCCTCAGATCGTATCCTTCCAGCAAGGATAGCCAACCCAGGGGTTCGCGTAGACAGGTATGATTGAGCACAGGTCCCTCGTAAGGCCACCTTACTAAAACATATAATACGTAGCAGGAATTAATCGGATACAGTCATCCACTCGTTGCAGATGACACAGTATCCGTGGAGACCAGCCGGCGCATCATGACAGTATCTCAAGGCGGCTGGTGTAACACGATCTCGAGATTTTGCCCTCCCTATGCATCTAGTATATTTAGTTGCCTAATTTAACCATAGGTGAAATCTGGACTCACATGCTGTGGCCTGCATGATTATCCTCCTAAAGTCGTACCTTAGTACGAGTACCCCAAAGAGGATTCATGTCAATCAGTATGTCAACATGTTCTACCCTCCTTAGTGTAATGCATCATTGTAAATACGCCACGTGGAGTTACGAGTCTTTTGTCGAGCATGAACAAGAACTGGGACATTCAGGTACATGTATCAGGTAGGAACACTTTGTTCTTCGGGGTCACATTAGTGCTCATATCATGCTCGGGACAAAAGGCGTAAGGATATAAAATGGGCATATAATATATATATATAATAATAATAATAATAATAATAATAATAATAAGGTAACAATATAGGGCACAAAAGTCCATGCGGCTCAGGGAGTCCCAAGGCGCATGCGGCTGGAAAGGCGGGTTCATGCGGACGAAGGGGTGTCGGCTTATGCGGCTGCGAAGGGAGCAATCGCCAGGCGGCCGGGGCTCAACAGCATATGCGGCTACGATCAGACGAAGTCCTATGCGGCTGAGCATGGGCGATACATATGCGGCTGTGTGCAAAAGAACTCATGCGGCTGCGAAGGCTAGCCGCATGAAGTCCATACGACAGGGGCTCATGCGGCTGAGTCTGAACAAGGCTATGCGGCTCAATTACTTGCCGCATGAAGATTCATGCGGTCAAGTACTCAAGCAAGTCTTATGCGGCCAGGAAGGACCTTCCATGCGGTTGAGCTCGAACAAGTCTCATGCGGCTGGAAAGGCCATACGGCCAGAGGCTTGCCGCATGAGGATTCATGCGGTCAAGTACTGCTCTTTTTCTCCACTTGTCCGAGAAGAGGAGCCAAGCAACCATGGCTTCCAAACTACACAAAACCTTCTTCCGGAGCCCAAATCGGAACTTCTTTAGGTCAAAATGGGGTAGAACAAAATTCTCTACAACATGGAACCATCAAAACTTGAAAATAATGAAGTTTGCTACATCAAAACAAGAAAATCCGAAAATAGTTAAAACCTAGATCTACAAAGATTAAAGCTTCAAAATGGAAAACTTCAAGTTCTAAACTAGTATAGAATAAGAAGAAGAACATATTTTGACAAATAATTTGTAAGAAAATATCAACAACATTTATGGATCCATCTCTTGAGCAAGTTGGTACTTGCCTTGGTTGGTGGAGGAAAGTAAACGAGAGAAAATAAATAAGAGGAGAGAGAATGAGTTGAGTTATTATATAGAATCTTGAACCCATGGGTTCATGATGAACCAAGGTGAACCAAGAATAGGTTACCCAAAATGAGCCAAAACTGTAGGCCCAAATGCAGAAAATAAATTAGGAAATAATATTTTGTCGAATATTTTTGGGAAATGCATGAAGAAAGACAGCATAATAAATATAGTATAAATACAAGGCAATACAATTTATCGGTTTACGTATTAAAATACGTATTCCAGGATCGGAGAGTGATATATAGATACCCCGATTGACTGGAACTAAACCCTGAGAGTTGTAGACTCGACCCCACTGAATACTAGTTGACTTTTATGCCTTGTCACCATTGATCATGATTGTGACCTTGATTAATAATTGATCATGCATTCCTAGTTGGAACTAAGAGACTGGCTAGTCGTCTTTGAATTGAATGAATGAGACACGTTCATATTAATTATGAACTATTGAAATCGACTGGCTAATCCCGAATATTGGCATACAGGCATATACATGCTTCAATTCATTTATTATTTATTTATCTTACCAAAGAAGCATGTGTACTTTATGGTCAAGGCATGATTACTCCGTGGTTAGTTTTGATTGTTGCATTACGCTATGTAAGACCTACAACCTGACCGCACTGGTATCGTTGTAGAGTTGTGCATATCGTACCACGTACGAAAGTACTCATTCTGAATGACCATGATCCACGGCATGGTACTTCACTCAACGTAGAGACTATTAAGTTAAATAAAATAATGATTGCATGGAGAGAATGGATTCTCGAGTTCTTACATGGCAGCCCTCTTGGGAACTATTAAGTGCCCGACAGGCCGGCTGGTTCCCACAGATACTGTAAACCTGCCACACGGGCAGGAACCGGTATCTGCTTATATTATATTAATTATTGTATATTGATGACGGGCGTCCCGCTGGGACTCGTCTAATTCATGAATGGCACAATTGATTGACTGGATCGACTAGCCTTGCTCGCACATAGTAAGAACTGAGAAATTCCTATTGCATAATTCCAGGATAACTTGGGACTCAAAATAGCAGGCCGTAGGATTTGATTGACCGTTCAAGATGATTTGTTTGTGCACTGTACCTACTCTGTTACTTAACTGGGACGATCAGAATGTCAGGACATGACGGGCCAACTTCTGTCCTTGTTTGGTTGGGAGGTTGGTTCGAAGTGTCGTGATATTATGTGAATCCTAGTAGCAAGCAGAGATCTATTTATCATATTTCATATTACTGGTTTTAGTTCTCATGTCGTGCTTCCTTGTGGTACTTGCTATTAGAGGTCTAACCTCTCTGGTTTTGTATGGCCAGATTTAGATCCGGTCCCCGAGGATCCAGCTTACTTCTACCTCCAAGATGGTCAACACTAGAGGGATGATCGCAGGAGGACTCGAGTGGGTTTCTTACTTCCCCGCTCGTTTTGTTATCTACTTTATACTTTGTCGTTTGGCACCGACATGTTAGTCGGATTGTCTTGTACTTATTTTTTTACATAATTGTAACTAAAGTCAGGCTGCAGCTGATAACAATTGTGTGTACTTTTGCTACATCAATCTGGCTATGTTTTGTAAAGCCAGATGTCAAGAACATTTTGACATAGCATTTGGGACGCCTTACTGCTTTATCTTACATGTTCTCTATTACTGTTTCTTGTTCGAATAATTGAGACAATAGATGTGAAGTGATCATAGTGAGACTTTCACGTAGTATGCACCCTCTCGTCTTGTAGACAGCATTGATCATATTATACGGTATTCATCTACCGGTAATACGTAGCTGGCTGAGTCATTTCCTCGCTCTCCAGTATTATGGTTCTGGGGCATGACATGAGTGGTCTCGGTCAATACGTCTCTCCCTGATCTCTAGGTGAAAGATCACTTTTCTGGAAGGTACTGAAATCAAACCTGTTAATGATGCTAGTAAATTGCTTGATTGGAGATGTGTGCAAGCGCTATTGGTTCAATGGGTTCTTAATACCATTGATCCGTCTCTGAAGAAATCTTTGTCGTACTTTGAGGAGGTATATCCATTATGGAACTTGTTGGAGAAAAGATTTGTTGTTAGCAATGGCACTCGGAAGCAACAAATTAAGGTGGCTTTGGCTGAGTATAAACAAACGGCTTTGATGTCTGTAGAAACCTACTTTGGAAATTTACAGTCTTTGTGTGATGAACAAGCTGCTTATTTTTTATTGCCTACTAGTACCTGTGGTGAACTTGCTGCAAAGCTACAGGCTATGAGGGATGAAGACCTCCTTCAGGACTTTATGTATGGATTGAATGCTGAGTTGTATCACTACTAAAATACAATGATTTAGCGACGGCCATATCCGTCGAAAATTCGTCGATAATTCTCATTACCGAAGGATTTTCGACGGATACGGGCTGAAAAAATCTGTCGAGAATAACCTCGTCGCTAAAACTAGCTCTCGCTAGTCCGCCGCTCTTCGATTAATTAGCGACGGATTTCTGTTGGCAAAATAAAAATATTTAGTGACGGTATGCCAACGGGTTCCCGTCAACATTGACAAGTTAAATTTTTAAAATATTCATACAAATAGCGACGGACAATAAGTCGCTAACTCGTCGCTAATCGCGTATCAGAGGGTTTTTGATACGCAATATCCGTCGCTAAGGCGTCGCTAACGTCGACGGATTAGCGACGCATCAGCGACGGATAATACGTCGCCACACTTCTGGAAATCATTTATATTTCCAGAACATGATCGACGGGAAATTCGTCGCCATTCCGTTGCCTCTCGACGGATAATCCGTCGGTAAGCTGTCGCTATCTGATATTCGTACAATTAGCGATGGATAGTTCGTCGCTAAGCTGACGCGAAGCAGTCACCAAATACACTACCTCGTCAGATTAGCGGCTACTTGGCGACGGATAATCCGTCGCCACCCTTCTGGAAATCTTCCATATTTCCAGAACATGATCGATGGGAAATCCGTCGCCATTCCGTCGCTTGAATGTCGCTATCTCATATTCGTACAACTAGCGACGGAAAGTTCATCACTAAGCTGCCGCGAGGCCATAGCTAAGTACTCTTTCTCGTCGGATTAGCGGCCATTTGGCGACGGATAATCCGTCGCCATGCTTCTGGATATATTCCATATTTCCAGAACATGAGCGACGAAAATTTTGTCGCCATTTCGTCGCTAACTTTTTCCAGAAACAGTCTGACGAATAATCCGTCGGAAAGTCGTCGCTATCTGCAAACGTCCGTCGGTAGTCCGTCGACAAACCGTCGCTATCTGCAAACGTCCGTCGGTACGCCGTCGGTAATCCGTTGCTAACTGAAAAATTTTT
Organism: Iris pallida; assembly: GCA_029216955.1. Lineage (NCBI taxonomy): Eukaryota > Viridiplantae > Streptophyta > Magnoliopsida > Asparagales > Iridaceae > Iris > Iris pallida. The sequence goes on from JANAVB010044820.1 coordinate 338,192, forward strand.
GAATTTTTTTTCAGGAAAGAGACTATTCCCTGTAATATAACATATCCAGCATCCACCATACACAAATATAACATATCCGACATCCAATATATCCAACAAATATCCATATTGCCAATAAAATATCTCCAAATATCCAATATATCACAACATAAATAAAATATCCAAAATATACACATCCAAATGTATAAATGTCCAAAAACATAAATAAAATCACTGAGAAGGAGGAGATGGATCGTCTCGTGCTCTCTCCGCCGCATCCGCTCTGCGTATATAATCCTCCACCATATGTGGCGGTACTTGGGACAAGACGTGGTCTGGAAGCGAGCGTAGCTGCTTTGACGACATCATGTCAAGGAACGCCACGATAGTAGCATCCGGTACCAGGCGGACCTCGGAAGAGCAGTCAAAAGATAACCGTCCCGAACAAGAAGTACCAGGTCGATCCGAAGCACCGGCAGCAGCAGTAGACGGAGCGGCAGCAGACGGACCAGGAGCAGACGGATCGGAAGCAGAAGAAGGATACGGATAGTGCCCCAGCACTATCGATCGTAAATCTGACACCGCCGTGGCGAGAGTCGCCAGCTGCGTCCTCACATCGTCTACGGGGGGCGCGGGAGGAGGCGGAGGCGGTGGATATCTCGGAGTCGACCTCTGCAAAAAATTTGCCATGGAACCTAAGCCGTACATGTGCCCTTTCCTAAAGCCGCCGACGGATTCTATGAACACGTCGTCATAGCGAGCGACCATAGAAGAGGGCGTCTGGGTGGGCGTCGTTTCACCGACATCCTCGGTAGGGGGCTCAATCCGACGGAGTGCCTCACGACATGCAGCCTATCCAATGAATGTGTTTATACTATAAGTTTTCCTAAGTTATAATCTAAATTCTATGTTTTCCTTAGTTATAGTTTTAATCCTAAGTTTACCTATTTAAGTTATAGTTATAATCATATGTTTCCCTAAGTTATAGTTATAATCATGAACGTAAGTACTTACATCAGTCTCCTGGGCCCTCGCGTCGACGAAGCTCCCGTCCTTCCGCCTCTTATGCGTATGCACGAATACGTCATGAGCGGTGACCGCCTCCGCCTCTCTCCCCTCCTTCACTGCCTGTTGGGCCTGCATATATAGAATTTAATTAACTTCGTATATTAATAGTACCAAATTAAATAGTGGAATAAATTTGCGGTATCTCACCAAATATGCACGCGTCCGTACGTGGGGCCTTGATCCCCCCTTATGCAGACCCGCGACCTGTCTATTTGCCTTGGCTTTCTCTGATTTTTTCTTGTATCGAGGAGTATTCATCTTCTCCAACATCTCCTCATAGTACTCTGCCCGGATCCAGTCCTTCTTCGTATGCGCCGTACGAAGGTCGTACACCACATCCCGTATCTTCTTCCCGGTGGCGGCTTTGTAAGTCCTGTGGATCGCCTCCTCGCGAGGAAGGGGCCACCAGAATGTCATATGACACACAAATTCAAATATCACATAATTAAAAAATTAATAAATTAAAGAATAATTAATAATTAACCCTAAGATATATACCCTCATCTCATCGAGCCAGACATACTGCCTGTCCTGAGGCACCTCAGAAAAATTGAGGTAGGGGCCACGGTAGTTTTTCCGGATAATGCACCCTAGACTCCGGGCAACATCCCACGGGAAAAATCTATAAAAAAGCAACGACTGGATTATTGACTTGAATAAATAAAACAAATTTAATAAATTAACTTAAATTTACTTACGATTCACCCGCGGGCCATATCTCTCGTCGGATCTCGCCCGTCGGCATCTCTGGTGGCGTCGGAGGATCTGAGGGTCCGCGTATGTACTCCTCGATAACAGGATAAAACTGAATCCGGGGGTACTCCGGGGCCCACCGTACAGTAACTGCTGGGTCCGCTGCTGCATCTGCTGATGCATCTGCTGGTGCATCCGGTGGCGGAACGGATCCGCTAGCGGATGGAGGAACGGATCCGCTAACGGATGGAGTCGCAGGCCTCGACGAAGATTGACGGCGGGAAGAGTGTGTGCCCGGGCTCTCCAGGTCGGGATCGGAGGTCACATCCGGGGAAGACATCTGGCGACCACGACCGCTACCACCACACCCACGTCCACGACCACCACCACCACCACCACCATGACCACGGCCAGCACCACTAGCACGAGTGCTCGCAACCATGCCCTGTAAATAGAACACATAAACATAAGTAATAATATAAAAGTATAAATGAATATAAAACTAAACTAAAATATATATACCAGCAGTAGGACGACGAGTGCCGGCCAGAGGAGTAGGACTAGGAGTGCCATCTGTAAAAAGAAAATCATACAATAAGTAGATTATCGAACGACAAAAACATGAACTGAAAGAAGAAAACAGAAGTTTAATTTAAACTGAATCGTCCTCGTCAGCGGCCTCGGCCTCGACAAAAACATGAACTGAAATATACCGATATTTAATCATCGTCATCGTCCTCGTCCTCCTCTTCATTCTCATCATCATCCTCATCCTCATCGTCGACTTCATCTGTATCCTCATCCTCATCAAGTTCTTCTTCTTCTTCTTCATCAGTCTCAATACTTGGGACAAGAAGCCTCTTTCCTCCCTGGTTGACATCTAAGTCTTGTATATCAACCTCTTTCTCCCCTCTATTTTCCTCAACAGGAGGTATATCAACCTCTAATTCAACATCCATGGTATCCGACTGTTGTCCCAAGTATCGGGACTTTTCGATTTCGTCCTCTTGGTATGCTGGGTCTCCAACATTGAATGTATTTCTAGATTTAATCTTGCATACTGTCCACCAGTCAAATCGATCTCTATGACGCCTTGGATAGCTTGTATAGTAGACTTGAACATCCTGACTTGCTATCGCAAACGTGTCGGACCCTCTATACCTCCTGTGATGATTTATATCAACGAATCCAAATTTTTTATCGATTCTCCAACCGATATTTGGTGTCGTATCGAACCACTCACATTTGAACATCACAATATGCATATCATATGGGGCACTATATTGTAAATCTATAATATCCCGAAATACTCCATAATAGTCAAAGTCCGGCTCGTCGTCATAGATGGTGCCTCTTATGCAAACACCAGAATCCTTAGTACTGAAGTTGTCATTGACAAATTCGGCATTTATAGCATGCTGAGTTGTCCTAAACTTGAAGCCATTAACGACATAGCCTGGTCAAGTCTTCGCATGCTTCTTCGGTCCCAATGCTAAATAACGAATGCTCTCATTTGTGAGTGTTGTTTCAGGCAATAAAACCTGTAAACAAATAATGATAATTTAAATGTTTTACTTGCATATATTTTAATGGTAGCCGCATAACATACTATCTCAGTTACTTACGTATTTTTGAAACCAGGTCGGAAAGATACAATCAACCTCTCTTTGAAGTTCCTCATCGGTAATATCGGGTGTTCTTATTTTGACTTCATCTCTAAATACACTATTAGAAAGAATAAAAATAAGTGTTGTCACTTACTTCACCAAATTAGAGATTATAACGAGGTGTAGTCACTTACTTCTCCAAATCTCTCACTTATTGTATGTCATAATTTAACAATATATATTGGTGCGCGGCATCATACTCATCGTCAGTCGACCACCGATTCTTACTAGCCCCAATAGGCTTGCCCCTTAAATTGAATATTCCTCCATCCTCAACGTCTTCGTCATTCCTTTGAGGTCTATTTTGATTTGTCTCGACATGAGTATCGAAATAAATGGAGCAGAAGTTTGACACCTCCTCGATAAGATATGCTTTGTATATCGAAGCCTCTATATAAGCCTTGTTGCCAACTTTCTTCTCTAGATGGTATAGGTACCTAGAAAGACAAATTATCTTGAGAATTGACAATGAATTATAAAATTTCACTTAAATTATATCAATTTTTATTTACCTTTCAAAGGGGTACATTCATCGATAATGAACAGATGCACCGACACGGGCTTCATATGGTAGATGAATCGGTAGATGCTCCATGCTGTCGAAAAAGTCCGATGAAAATATTTTCTCTAACTTGCAAATATTTAAGACAATCTTCTCCTCAAGTTGTACCATATGTTGCACCGTCAGCTTAGTTGAACAGATGTCCCTGAAGAATGTAGACAGCTCGGCCAACGGAACCCATACAGCAGAAGGCAACAACTCTCTCAAAGCAATGGACAGTAATCTTTCCATGAATACGTGACAGTCGTGACTTTTCATTCCTGTTAGCTTGCGTTCATTGAGATCAACGTATCTAGACAAATTCGACACATAGCCGTCGAAAAATCTTAAAGTAGATATCCACTTGCAGCTTATTAATCTATCTTTCTTGCTCAATGTATATGGCGCTTTAGGCTTACTTAATTGACCACCAGCTCCCCTTTCTATCAAGTTTATATCATGACGTTTGCATATCTCGGCCATGTCTTGTCTTGCTTTTGGATTGTCCTTCATCTTTCCTTTAATATCCATGACGGTATTGAAGACATTATCGAACACATTCTTTTCGATATGCATGACATCAAGATTATGCCTTATAAGATTATCTTTCCAATAAGGCAAGTCCCAGAAAATACTCCGTTTGGTCCAGTTATGGCTTTGACCGAACCCCTCGACACGATTGTTCGATGGATCTTCCATTGTGGTGGGCAATTCTTTTACAAATTCCCAAATATTGTATCCCGACAATCTGGCAGGAGGATCAAGAAATTCTTGTTTTCCAGATCTGAACGTGTCCTTGTTCTTTCGCCAAGGATGGCTCACGGGGAGAAATTGACGGTGACATTCAAAGAAAGAAGTTTTTCCTTCATGTCTAAGGCGGAACACCTTACTATTTTCTATGCATGTCGGACAAGACATGTTGTCGTGCGTACTCCATCCCGACAGCATACCGTATCCTGGAAATATCATACGTCATGACACCGATCTCCCACAGCTGTTTCAGCTCATCCACCAACGGCTGTAAATATATATCAATGTTCTTTGTCGGATTTTTGGGACCGGGTATGATAGCTGTCAAGAACATATAAGGATTCTTCATACACATCCATGGTGGCAGATTGTAAGGGGTAAGAATGACCGGCCAGCATGAGTATTGAGATCTCGACTGTCCGAAAGGGGCGAAGCCATCAGAACGTAGCGCAAGGGGTACATTTCTAGGCTTTGCGCAAAATCTGGATGACACAAATTAAAATATTTCCATGCCTCTCCATCCGAAGGATGTGACAATTCTTCTTCGTTGTCACGCCCCAGTACTAAAATACGGAGACGGACTAGGCCAGCTACTCCATATGAGGTATACAAACGTCATACAACGATCGTGGTTGTCGAGAGACAAGGGGGTATATGCTACATTCAAGTCTCCTAGGGTCACACAGAACATCTATGTCTCAATCATTCAAGCAAGAAAAATATCAATTAATGAACATATAAGATAAAGCAATAAGGCGTTCCTGACGCTTCATCAAAATGATCATGGGGGTCTAGCTTTATAAGATAGCTAGCCCAGAAAGTCATAGGTACAAAATTGTATTCAGCTGCATTCTAATTTAATTACAATTATGCAAAGACAAAATGTCTAGATTAGCCGGCTAAACAGGTGCCGGTGGCTAAATGCCAGGATATAAGTAAAGATACAAGAGTGGTGGAGAAAAAACCCACTCGAGTCCCCCGCCAGGCATGCTCCTAGTATGCACCATTTGTAACACCCAGTTTTCCAGATGAGGGTAATTTTGAAATTTTATAATTATAATTATTAATTATTGATATTTGATTCATATTATGATTTTTAGTAATTTTTAATAATTTTTAAACTATTTTAAAACTGGTTTAAGTCATGACTTATGATTTTGATGTGCTGCTAGTGAAACCTGAGAGACTGCATGACCTAGAGCCTAACCATGTCATTAGGATGTTTAATTTTCATTTTTAGCCTAGGGGTAATTTGGTCATTTTGACTTATTTGAATTATTTGGTGAATTGTTGAATTGGTGAATTCTAGTTTGACTTTGACTTGTTGAGACCTAGTGGACTAGCCTAGAAGCTAACCCTAGCCATGGTGACCCTAGTCTAACTTGAGTTAACCTATTTTAGTCATTAGATAATAGTTTTAGAATGAGAAGATTTGGTTTAGTGAATTTTAGTCATGGCTTGTGGTTTCATGAAATGACTTATGGCTTAATTAGTCAATTGATCATGACTTAAGCCCATGGGCCATTTAGTGAACCCTAACCCTAATTATTAAACCTATGAACAGCCACATAGGGATCCCCACCCTATTTAAACACTTAATCATTAGGGCTTGCCTCTTTTTATCATTCCAACACTTGGAGAAAAGAGAGGTATTCTTCCCCTTCCAAAAATTCTCATTTATTCATTTGATCTCCTTTTTCATCCTAATCTTTTGCATTAGGTTCTAATTTTTGTATATTTAATATTTTTGGAGGTTAATCTCAGTTTTGGGCTCAATTGGAGCATTTGGCCATCAAGATGAACACCCCCCCATTTGGAGCTTTTCTTACAATTTGTATCTATAGGTAAAACTCCTCAAATTGATTTAAAATTCGATTTTCTTTGCATGTAGGGCTAGATCTAGGAGTCCCCTAGGTGTCCCTAAAATTTGGGTGAATTTCGTGTCCGTTTGGTGTCTGTATCGGACACGTGTCGTAGTGTATGTTAAGTGTTCGACGAAATGCCCGAACCGATTCGATTTGCAAATTTTGCAAATCTATTTGAATAGAATCCTAGATCTATGGGTTGCTTATTGATTTCTGTGTTTTTTCCTGATTTTAGAGTCGTGTCGGGTCCACACGAGGACACGAACACGCTGTCTGTGCACTGTGTACTGTGTCCTGCATCACGGGGTCTATTTCTCCCGACACAGGACACGTGGACACCCTAAATTTTGTGTGAGTGTTGGGGCAGTGACTGCCACCATGCTCCCAAAATTTGGGAGCATCTCGTTTTGTGTGTGAGGAGAAATCCTCCCCGTACTGGTCGCACTGGCCGCGCGTGCGGGCTGTGCACGCGAGCGTTTTAGCCACTGACACGGCTATAAAGCCGACACGACACGCACCTAGGACATGGTGCAGGGCCATGGACACGTAGCCCTATATGTGGCGAACACGTGGACGTGACCATGGCATGTGTCGTGCAACGTGTCGTGTCCTGGAGTGACACACACGCGTGCACGACGCTGTCTGTGCACAGTTTGGTGTCTGTGTACGAACAGTGTTTGGACACCAATTGTGTCCAGTTTCGTGGACACTTAGACACTCCACAACATGTGCACACATGGATCTGCAATTACCAACCTCTAGTTTATCATATTAATTTGAATTGATACTCGAAATTGGTTCTTCCCAATCACTGATACCATATGTTTAAATTCGGAATTTCTGAATTAATTTCCTTTTTAATCTATTTTAGATGTTGTTTTGAATCACTAAATTGATTCCTACATGTGTAATGGATGCTGCTAGTTGGGTATTTCATGTTAAATTCGGGTTTTGCTCTTTGAATGGGATTTCGATATGTGTATGAACTGTCCTATTTTCTGATACAGTGCATTGTTCAGTTTCTGAAAGTTGGGTTGTATTTTTCAACTGATTTGTAATGTTTAATTGCCATAAATTGATTTCCCACATATGTATTAGTTCAGCTAGAAAGGTTTGGCATGATAGAATAGGTTTCGTGATCAAGTAATGGAATTTTAACATTTGAATGGGTTTCGAAATTGAATGGACTGATACCAAAACAGGAATTTAATATTGTTTTCCTTTATTCCTTGATTTAACTGATCTTGATTCAGTTTGGGGTTCAAATGATATGTGGTATAGGTTATTGGATGATTATTTCGAGTTTGGGGTTTTGAAGGATTTCGATTTGATTGGTATGGGGATTTCATGAAAACTGATTTTGATGCACTGTTTTAACAGTTACCTCTGAGAACACACTGAGGATAGGATTTGATTCCCATTTCCTGAGATTGTTACTGTCCTTCCCAGTTTATGCACAAACTGAGTCAAGTTTAAATTGAAAATTCTGAGACTTCATTACAATGAAATGCTTTGACTTGATAGTAGACGCACATATGGCTCTCACACTTGACACAGGCATTGATTTCCTGAATTCGATTTCATTTTCGATGTGCAAACCTGTAACCTGTTTTCCTGATTCCTGCACTAACTGTCAACTAATACTTTTAAGAGTTTGCATTCTGTTTTTAAAATTCTTTTCTAAAAACTGATTTTTCCTTAATGTTTAGCACTAGGCTAAACTCTATCACATTTGTTACTTTACTGCATGTGGGGGAGAGTATCTGCAAAGTACTAGCAAGGGAGAGGGTTCCAGTTTACAGGGCCTGGGTGAGTGTTCAGTTTTGAACATTGTAGAAGGATATGGGGGTTTAGGTTGAGTAGGGAAATAGGTTTTGTGCTTCAATTGATATAAACACTATCACTGCAATGTTGCACTGATTTGCACATCAAATTCCTGGAATACATATCACTGTAATGTATACACAACCTCCCCTTCATTCTTGACTTAGTACACCCCCACACACACATGGGCATGCCACCACACTGTCACACATTGCTGAGAATTCACACTACACACACTGTCATTCCTGTATCACACACTCATCTCACAACCTCTCACCCTCATGTGATACTATCCATGACCCATATCTCCTCAACCCTGTTTTCCTATTGCACACACACACCTAGCACTTGACACTTTGAACCCCTTTCACATGTTCCATGGACCTACACTAGATGCTAACACAAATTGTGTATACATATGCATGGATGAATGTATGTATATGCTAGTATGTAGGAATACATGTAGGTAGACAATGATATGAAATATAATGTAGTGTACAATGCATGTGATAGAGTAAGTTAATGAGTGGTGTATATTTGCAAGTTATAAATGCAATAGTGAGTATTCTATCTATACAAGCATGGACATATAGAGCTAATGAATGCATGAATTTATGATAATTGAATTGCCTTTCACTAAGCCACACATGCACATGTATCCTCTCTTTATCACTATATGTTAATATATATATTTTGCCTATAGCCTATGGTTTCTAGCTTATGTTTATGGCATGAATGCCCAGTCAATATGTGTTGTTGGCTTGTATAGCCCAGTTTTGATGTGTGCTTGCTAGTCTAAGCTTGGTTAGGTCTAGTGAGACTTGACTAGACTAGGATTGACCTAGTTTGACCTAGATAGTTGACCAGGTTTGACTTAGAGTTGACTTTGACCTAGATTGACCTAGAAATCATGTAGATGCATCATAAACTTTATCTGTCTTATTATAAGCAAATTATAACCTGTACTGTTCTATTTAGGACACTGCGACTCAGGTGCAGACATCTGACATTACACTACTCTTTTCAGAGTATCAGGCGAGTACATTCTCTGATAGTTCTCTCATTTATTTGCCAGTTACTGTATTTCAGTTCTATTTAGTTTTATGTGATACTCTGATACCATACGTATGGATAATTCTGGATTCATGTATGCGACACACTCACCATATTATCTGGCCTCTATTACTGGAATCACTGGAATCATTCCGGAATCTATTTCTGGAATCATCATATTTTGGCTGGACTCATCTCGATTCTCGTGTCGAATTCTGGATTCATTTGTATTGCAGGGTGGGAAAATATTGAGTAAGACATGTAGACATACCCCAAATCTGGAATCTCTAACTGGAATCTACTGGAAGCAAAGCCATCTCTCGCCTGATCATTGAGAGGTGTGCCTGATTACCCACAGCCGTTTACATGTCGATCTCGGTATTTTAAAACACACTATTAGATTAGCTGGACTCACCTGGATTCTTGATCACTACCTAGAATCATCTGGTCCTGGATTCATCTTGTATTAGATTCATCCCGTACTGGATTTATAGTAGTTTACACTTGTTTTACATTTACTGCCTGGACTCATTATGTTACTTTAGTTCAGCTAGATTTATTTTACAGTCTTCATTGCCATCATTCTTCTCTTGTTTTAGTTACTTACTTTGCTTGTATCTTATCTGTTCTCCATATCATCACCTGTATATAAACTTCCATATTCATCAATAAAACTGTCTATAACTGCTTTATAGTTCTCTGTCTTTTACTTGGGTTTTCTTGAGGAGTTGTACTCGTTCCTGTCCTGACTGGACCTGTTGAAATTTTACAGATGACTGCCCTGAGGACATATGCCCTACATATTACTGTGGAGATGGTTTAGCTACCTATGGCCCCGACACTCAGGAGTGACCTGGAGTTTAGCTAGTTGTCATATTTTAGCTTTCATGTTTTAGAACTGGAGTTGTATATAAGTTGAGATGGTAGTTGAGATTGTTGAGATTATATTTTTAGTTGTTGGATTTTATTTTTGTTATTCAGCCTTTAGTTATATCTTCTGTGATATCTTATCGTTCTTAGACTGTGATTGAGATTCATTATATCTATACTTGTCCTCCGTTCGGAGTTGAGATTTGACAAGTACATTATATAATTGCGTGAGTTGTTGATTAGATAGTAACCTAGGACAGCGTTCTACCGCCGATACTGCGGCATAGGCTGGGTGTTGTTATGTGCTCGTACCCTCACAGTGGGTGCGGGTCGTGACACCATTGACTTCAGGGAAGAAGTTCGGATCCTCAGGCTCTGCTACGTGATCTGGCCAAACAAAACCAGCGGGGTCAGCCCCGAATAGCAAGTACCACAAGGGAGCACAAAAGAGTGAGATAAAACCCAAGCATAAATATTATAAATATTAAATAAAGCTTCCATTCGTAACCTCGGTCCACAGCCTGTCCTAGCACGATAGACCAACCCAACAACCAAACAAGGACATGGGTTGGGCCACGTACCGTGACAGTCCATATCCCTCGGCTACTAGTGGAAGGCTCAAGCACAGTCAAGTAGTTTTCCAAGCGGCCATTCATTCCTACGGCTTTCTATCTTTGGCGGAGTTATCCCCGCGATACTGATTAAAAGGAATCCTCAGATCGTTTCAACCCAGCAGGGCTAGTCAAACCATAAGACCTATAACACTTTGAATATACACCAGTCTCCCGGAGGGCTACCGTGCTAACACATATAACACATAGCTCGTAGAGGTCGGATATAGCCTTTCGCTATAGGCGAATAAAGCCATATCCGTGGCGGCCAACCCGGCACGTCAGGACTGAACCTGGGGTGGCCAGTATGGCACGATCTCGAGATTCTTCCCACCCAATGCATCTACCAAGTTAGTTGCCTAGTTAATCCCTAGGTTGTTCTCAGGGTTCACATGTCATGGTCACACGTTCACTCCTCTAGATGTCGTACTTTGAACGAATACCCCAAGAAGGAATCCGAACTGGCTCCTGGAGTCATACGTATGTTTCCTCCTTCTTGGTGTAATGCAACACACATCACATACCACGTCATTGCTACCGACCATTACTTATGTAAATGTTGGACTCTTGGGAGTACTGGCAGGTATCACATAGGAACACTTAGCGCTTAGGATTGCACCTCGGTGCTCACATAGATTGTACTTTGGTACACACATAGGGATATCTAGGCATCACATAGGTAGTCAGATCAGAAATGAGGACTAATACACATTGGGACCTGCGGCTGAGGCTCGTACGGCCAAGAAATGAAGTCTGCATGACTTTATGCGGCTCGGGAAAGCGGGCTCTTATGGCTGCTAAAGCTCATGCGACCAACAGCCATGCGCCATGCGGTCAGAAGAACGAGCTCATGCGGCTAGGAAAGGACCAAGTTCATGCGGCCAGGGTCAAGGAATCCTATGCGGCTGAAGGAAAGAACGGGCACATGCGGCCAAGAAGAAAGCGCATGCAGCTGGGGAAAGAACAGGGCGCATGCGGCTGGGAAAAATACGAGCGTATGTGGCTGAAGAAACTCATGCGGCTCAGGGAACCGGGCTTATGCGGTTGGGATCTGAAATGAGCTTATGCGGCCAAGAAATGATACAGGCTATGCGGCTGAAGTTGCCAGCGCCATGCGGCTGGAAAATGGTCAGTGCGCATGCGGTTGAAGAAATTCCTGCGACAGCTATGCTTAAGCGGCCGAGATTTTCACATGCGGTTGCAATGCTTATACGGCTGAGAATAGCTTATTCGGCTGCAATGCTTTTACGGCTAAAAAACTTTATGCGGCTGAAGGAAAGCTTTATGCGGCCACCATTGCTTATGCGGCTGGATTGAGCACATGCGGCTGCAAAAATTTATGCGGCTGAGAATTGCACATGCGGCTGCAACTGTTCATCTTCCTTGCCAGAGCCAGCATAGGCGAACCTCGGAGAAATCCAAATATTGCTTCAGTCATAACTTCCTCCAAACAAGTCGAAATCTAACTTTCCAAAGGTCAAAACTGTGTAGAATTAAATTTCCTACAACACAGGACCATTAGTTTTCGAAAATAGCCAAGTATAATAGATCAAAACCATAAAAACCCATGAAACTCTAGATTTTAGGAACATAGATCTACACAAATCAAGTCATAAAAATCAGAATCTTTAAGAACTAGACTTGTAGAGAATGAAAAGAAGAATAATATATACAAATAATATCAAGAAAAAATTAAGAAGGAAAAATTCACTAATCTCCACATTTGAGCAAGTTGTACTTGCCTGTGGAGTGGTGGTTGAGAGAAAGAAATGGAGGAGTGAATGGGGGGAGAGAGAGGAAGAGATTATAAATAGGGATTGGTTAATGAAAACCCTAATCCCTAATCTCTATCCACCCCACTAATGACAAGCTTAAAAGCTACATGCAACCATTAATAAATAATATACAGAATTATATACATGCTAAATACAGATACCGTATACAGAATTCTTAAAGAATACATATATCGGGATCGGGGAGTGACATCTCTATTCTCCTTAGAAAAATTTCGTCCTCAAAATTTTAGCCAAGACAAAGATAGAGGTATCCAGGCAAGTAATGGTGCATTTATAATCTACGCAATCATACATTTCAAAATGGTGCAAAACAAACATGTAAACAGATTAGCAAGGCATGAGAATGAACATACCTTCCGAGTCGAACAAGTGCGGATACCGTGATCTAATCTCGTCCTCCCGCTCCCAGGTTGACTCTCCCATATAGTGATGGCCCCAAGCGATACGGACAAGGCGAATAGTCCGGTTCTTGAGCACCTTCTCTCGCCGGTCCAAAATAGACACGGGTTGTTTCTCGTAAGCTAGGTCGGTACCAACGACTAACTCTGAATGATCGAGGACATGACTCGGATCTGGGACATACCCACACAACTGAGATACATTAAATACATCATGTACGCCAGATAGCGAGGGATGAAGGACAAGCCGATAAGCAACATCGCCTACCCGAGCGAGAATCTTAAAAGGACCAACGAATCTCGGACTAAGCTTTCCTCGGGTTCCAAATCTAATGACACCCCAAGTAAGCGATATCCGCAAAAATACTTGGTTACCGATACCAAACTCTAGGGGCCTACGATGCTGATCTGCCCAGTGGCGGTGTCTGTCTTGTGCGACTCGAAGCCGCTCTCTGATCAACTTGACTGTCTCCACGGTCTGCGTGATCATATCTGGTCCTAAAAATTTTCGTTCTCCAACATCGTCCCATGCCAGAGGGGACCTGCACTTCCTTCCATATAATGCTTCAAAAGGCGCCATCTGTATACTTGCCTGATAACTATTATTGTAAGAGAACTTTACTAGATGAAGATGATCTTCCCAAGTTCCACCGAAGTCCAAAGTACAAGTCCGTAACATATCTTCCAAGGTCTAAATAGTTCTCTCTGATTGTCCATCCGTCTGCGGATGATAGGCTATACTGAACCTCAACTTGGTACCCAAACTTTGGTGCAAACTCCGCCAAAAGTGAGAGGTGAACCGGGTGTCTCTATCTGATACTATGCTGATTGGAACACCATGCTGCCTCACAATCTGCTTCATATACACTTCTGCCAGCTGCTCCGTAGACTGTCCTACTCTGAAAGGAAGAAAATGTGCAACCTTCGTGAGCCGAGCCACGATTACCCAAACTGCGTTCCGGCCGGTCAAAAATCTAGGTAAACCGGTCCCAAAGTCCATCGTGATGTGCTTCCATTTCCACTCCGGAATAGGTACCGGCTGCAACAATCCTGTTGGTCTCTGCTGCTCTGCCTTCACTTGCTGGCATACCAAACATCTGGATAAAAACCTCGCTATCTTCCTTTTTATGCCATTCCACCAAAAGTGCTGTTTCATATCCTGGTACATCTTTGTGCCTCCGGGATGAATGGAATAAGGTAAACTATGAGCTTCTGACATAACTTCGTGTCGAAGGTCTCCACCGGGTACATAAAGACGATTTTCGAACCTAAGTGTACCATCATCATGGATTGTTAACTCTTTCCTGAGACCTGACTCACACTCTGATCGAAGCTTCTGGATACGTAGATCCTTCGCCTAAGCTGTTCTGATCCTCTCTATGAGAGTAGACTGAATCTGCAAACTGGCCATAACTCTCGTATCTTGTGGCATGATCACTTCAATCCCCATTTCCTGAAGATCTTCCAAAATATGCCTCTGTGTGGTTAGAATGAATGTACCACCTCTCCTGCTCAAGGCATCTGCTACCACATTCACCTTGCCTGGATGATACTGAAGATTTACATCAAAGTCCTTTAGTAATTCCAACCATCTCCTCTGTCTCATGTTCAGGTCCTTCTGGGTAAACACATACTTTAAACTCTTATGATCAGTGTAAATCTCTATTCGATCCCCATATAAATAGTGCCTCCATAACTTAAGCAAAAATACTAATGCTGCTAATTCCAGGTCGTGGGTTGAATAGTTCTTCTCATGATCTCGAAGCTGTCTAGATGCATAAGCGATCACCTTACCATGCTGCATCAACACACATCCAAGTCCCTTCTCGGATGCGTCACAATATACTGTAAACCCTCACGATCCTACTGGAAGGGTCAAGATCGGGGCTGAGATTAATTTCTTCTTCAACTCTTCAAATGATGTCTGACACTCTACTGACCAAACAAACTCTACATCCTTATGCGTCAAACACGTCAAGGGTGCCAAAATCCTAGCGAAGTCTGCAACGAACCTTCTGTAGTAACCTGCCAATCCCAAAAAACTACGCACTTCTGCTACCGTCTTCAGAACTGGCCAGTTCTCTACTGCCTCTACCTTCTTCGGATCTATTGACACTCCTGCTCCAGAAATATTGTGTCCCAGGATGGAAATATGGTCCAACCAAAACTCATATTTATTAAGCTTCGCATAAATTTGATGCTCCCTCAAGGTCTGTA
Organism: Iris pallida; assembly: GCA_029216955.1. Taxonomy (NCBI): domain Eukaryota; kingdom Viridiplantae; phylum Streptophyta; class Magnoliopsida; order Asparagales; family Iridaceae; genus Iris; species Iris pallida. The sequence goes on from JANAVB010044820.1 coordinate 353,524, forward strand.
AAACTGTCCGAAGATGTTTCTCATGTTCCTCCTTACTACTGGAATAGACGAGGATATCATATATAAACACTACTAGAAACTTGTCCAAATAGGGTAGAAAGATGTGATTCATCAAATCTATGAATACTGCTGGAGCTTTAGTCAGTCCAAATGGCATCACCAGAAACTCATAATGCCCATACCGTGATCTAAATGCTGTCTTGGGTATGTCCTGCTTCCAGACCCTCACTTGATAATATCCAGATCGAAGATCAATCTTAGAGATGATGCAAGCCTTACTCAATTGATCAAACAAGCCATCAATCCTTGGTAACGGATACTTGTTCTTCACGGTTACTGCATTCAACTGTCGGTAATCAATGCACATCCGCGTCGATCCATCCTTCTTGGGTACCAAAATCACCGGTGCTGCCCAGGGCGAATTACTGTCTCGGATAAACTGCTTCACCTACAGTTCTTTTTTATGCTGGTACAACTTTTCCAACTCTGTCTGCGATACCCTGTAAACTCTGCCGACTTTAGGCTCCGTCCCAGGATTCAGCTCAATGCAAAACTCCACATCTCTCACTGGTGGTAAACCTGGAAGCTCATCTGGAAATACATCAAAAAACTCTCTGACTACCCTTGGAATCTGCTCTTGCTCTGCCAATGCTTCTGCAACGATGCCCTTGGGTCGATCCTCCAGTGATCGGTCAAAGACGAACTCCTCAATGCTGGGTACATTAAATACTACCCTACCTCCCTGACAATCTATCGTCGTAAGACTGTCTCTCAACTAGTCCATGCCTAGGACAACGTCAAAGTTGCCCATGGAAAACTCAATCAAAGATGCGGGCAATAATCGCCCACTCACTATGACTGGACACGCTAAGCACACTCTGCTAACTCCTACGAGCCCATTACCAGTAAGTATATTCATCCTCTCTAGCAATGCCTCGAACTTCAATCCAATACGTGCCGTAAATTGTACAGATATAAAAGAGTGGGTAGCCCCCGAATCAAATAATGCTACTGTAAGAAAAGAGGCAATAGTAATATTACCTGCAACCACGTCGCCTGAAGCTAGCGTATCCTCCAGGGATAAGGTGAAGGCCTGGCCCTGGCCTTGCTGAGCTCTCTCCTGCTGCCTTCCTCGACCATGCTGTCGCTGCGGCCTCTGCGGGCCTTCCTCGTTCTGTGCCTGACGAAATATCTGAGCCTGCGTGGGTAGACGCTGGGCTAGCGGCCTCACGGCCAATGCTGGTCCTCTGTTCGGTGCTGCCTCTGGGGCTGGCAATGTCGAAAACTGCTGAACTGCCCTCCTGGCCTCCGTATCATAGGACAATTGGCAATCCTGTGGTATGGACTGCCACACCTCATGCATAATCCATTAGCTGAACGACACACATCCCTAGTGTGCCCTTCCTTACCACAGTAAGTACACCCAATAGACGCCTCCTGGCGCTGATGCTGGTTCTTCGGCTGCTGATACCATACTGGTGCTGTTATCTCTGATACCGTCGTCCTTCGCGGTGCTCCTGACTCATGAATACGGATGCCAGACGCTGGCGCCGATGTTCGCTGTACTGCTCCTCCACTTCTACTCTGGGGATGAGACCTCTTCTGGTCCCCATGTCTAGTCACCAACCTCTGTTGGGTGAGTTCATGCCTCCGGGCTGTCGTTAAAACGACATCAAAAGTCTGATAGTCGTGCCCCTCTACAAGCTGTAGAATTTTCAAATAAAGTCCCTGTGGGAACCTCTTCGCCTTCTCGGGCTCTATAGCTACCATTGTTGGTGCAAACCGACTCAGTCTGCAGAACTCCGCTGCATATCCATCTATCGTCTTTTCAGCCTGCTTGAGACTGATAAACCTCTGCTGTAGCTCATGTCGCGCTACCACGCCAAAGTACTTGGCCTTGACTCGTGTCAGGACCCGCACCCTAGAGTAAGGGCACGAGACATGGGTACGTCCAACCTACGCCGCAGTGTCGGCGGTAGAACGCTGTCCTAGGTCACAACATCTAATAATATAATGCTAACAGTTTATACTCCCCGAATGGGGGTGACATAGCAGAAAGTAACTCAATCACAACTAAGAAAGAAGAAGCACGATATGATATAGAAATCAAAGAAAGATAGATGATCAGAAGAGTCTAAGATAACATCTCAGCAACATCTAGAAATACAAGGTCTCAGCTACTGAATATGAAAGAATATATACAACCCAGATCTCAAAAACAGAATAAAGTCTAACTAAAACTAGTCTCAAGACAACATAAATAAGATAAGCATAACTAAGCTAGTCTAGGCAGTAGGGGTAATGTCATCAGCTAGAGCTGGGTCCTCCTGAGGGTCCAGCTCGCAAGTGTCGTCTAGGGCGGCCCCGTAGAAGGTATCCACACAGGCCTCCTCCTCGTCCTCTGTAATATTTTCAACAGGTCCAGTCAGGACATGAGCGAGCACAATACATCTCAACAGATCATAGCAGGTTAGAAAATATAATCATGCAGTAAAGTAAGATACATGAACTGAAAGAAATACAGTATGTAAACAAAGAGAGAACTGTAATAGAAATATCTACTATAATAGAGACTAACAGTGGCTAGTGAGTTAGAGTACAATATAGACATGTAAATGGCATAGGAGATTCTGATGCTACACTACGGAAAGATTCTGATGCTACACTACTTGGATATTATTCACATGTCTACTTCTACTCTCCCGTACCTCCAATCAATACACAAGGATCCAGCCAGTTATGTTATGATTCCATGCAATGGCCCACATGGGATGATACATGGTACGCCCATAAATGGGTGATTCTAGGAATGCCCATAAATAGAAAATTCAAAAAGACTCTGTGATCATGAGAGTACATGTCACAAGTGATCAATGAACCAAGAAGCATAGTGATACACAATGTAAGTGAAACGTAGAGAACATGTAATATCCGATGCTCCTGAAGGATAACATCTCAAGAAGGAATCCATATAGTACTAATCCGTGTGACCAACGTGACAGTATCAAGTAAAATAATTTAAAGCAGAAAAATAATTCTAAACAGGATATGAAATAATCAGAGAATGTACTCGCCTGGTATCTGAGTGTCCAGATAAAATGTACTGTCCGAGGAGAGGTGTCTGGCTCCTAATCAGAACAACACAAGTCACAACAAGTCTAAAATAATACAAGATGCAATTCAATGCATTCTACATGAATCTAGGTCAATCTAGACCAAAGTCAACTCTTGGTCAACTCTGGTCAACCCTAAAAGTCAAACTAGGTCAACTATGGTCAAACTAGGTCTAACAAGTCTAAATTGGTCTAACTAGTCTACATTAGTCTGTACTAGGTCACTCAAGCCTACACTAGCTAGTACACACCACTTCAAGGCTATCCAACCCTAAATCAAGCCAACACACATATTCATTATAATGTCAACAAGTCATCAACCTCACCATGAATACATACTCAACTTGGCATTCAATATTACATAGAGACATATATATATTTTATACATGTATACATTATACATACAATTATATATATATATATATATATATATATATATATATATATATATATATATATATATATATATATATATATATATATATATATTACACATACCTATATTACATATACAGATATACATATACAGATATACATATTACATATATACATGCATATATATATATATAGGTATATAGAATGTAAAGAGGGATAAAAGAGGAGTGATGTGTGTGTGTCAAGAGATGTGTATACTAGAGTGTGTGTCACAGGAATCCCAAGACAGGGACTGGTGAACCAGTGTGTGAGAGGACTGAACCTGTGTGTGGGTGAGGGAAAACAGTGTGGGTGCTTAGTAAAACAGGAAACCCACATGACAGTTTTCAGAAAAAAATAGGAAGGGAACCCAATTCAGTTTCCAGTTCAGTCCAAAGCAGTGAAGTGTGTCACGACCCGCAACCTTATGAGGGGCACGAGCACGTAGGTACGTCCAGCCTACGCCGTAGTATCGACGGTAGAACGCTGTATATAACGTCTATAAATACTACGACTAACAATATAAATGTACCTGTACAGTATATACTCTCCGAATGGAGGTGACATAATAATACAGTCTCAATCACAGAATAAAACTAAGGTAGATAGCTCAGAAGGAAAGACATATGATAGATGAAAGAGTAAATAAGTCCAGAGTCCAATACAAGCCCAGATATATACAACATCACAGGGTCTCAAAATATATTGTAGAAGCTACAGTCTGATAAAGCTAGCTGGAACGCAGTCCAGTCAAACCTAGCTAATCTACACTACTCTGGAAGTACAAAATCTAGTGGCTCAATTATAAGGCCACGATCCAAGGCTACTCCATCTGACTCGAGCCCATAATAGGTCGAGCAGTCCGACTCAGAATCATCTGTAATATATCATAACGGTATCCTGTCAGAAAAATGAGCAAGTACAAGCACTAATAGCAGTTCCATGTGAATTGGCAAATTCTATAAGAGACAGTATAATGAACTACAAGACAAAAATATATGAAAACTTAGGAACCGTTCGGAAGCCAAGTTACAACCCTTAAACCAAACAAGGACCGGAATTGTAACCCTTCTTCCGAGCAGAACTTAGTCTCCAAATCAAGGTACAATGTAAATGCAAGTAGAGCATGTGAGTAACTGTATATCATGGCATGGTGAAAAAATACTGAAAGTAGAACAGAGCAGGATGTACGATAAGATAAAGTAAATATAAAATATGACTTAAATTATTAGAGCGATATGTGATCGGCTTGGGATAAGTGACAGGACAGGCAATCCACTTGTCCTGGCAACCCGCGGTGACCTCAACGGAAAGTCATGCCGACCAACCTGGATAACGAGCACAAGGCAAAAGGATCTCGCTACACCCTTCGTGAGGGAAGAGTGGCGCGAGCACATGAATAGTGACAGGGTGGCTCGGATCACATAGCCCCTAATAATTCCCCATCTCCGAATAGTACAATGGATCTGGACATGACACGTTATGGCACGTGATTCCGTAAGAGGATAGCAAATCCCCTTAGAAATCGGTGTCTATACAAGTACAGGGAACAAAACAGAAAGTGTACCAATATACCCAGAAATCCAGGAATAATATCTCATGTCATGATCCAACGTATACTAGTCCGTGAACTATCGTGACTGAGAATCAAGTAAGACACTACGACTGAATCGGATATAGCAGATATCAAGACAATGAAAACTATCAGTAAATGTACTCGCCTGCTGTCCTGAGCTGTAGGGTATATCAATGCTTAGAGCGGTAATAAGAAACCTAAAGATGAGATAATGTATGTTAATTTAGGTTTAAACAATTTTATGAATGATTCACAATGAATGATATGCAATCTAGGTCAAACTAGGTCCCACTGAGTCACACTAAGTCCTGTCAAGTCAAATCTAGGTCAAATCAAGTTATATCAAGTAAATCTAAGTCAGACCAAGTCAACTCTAGGTTATACCAGTCATCACAGGTCAAAACAAGTCGAAGAAAGTCAAACGGGGTCAAGAGTTGGCCTACAGTTGAATTTTGGTCAACTGGTCAACCCTGGTTAACTCTGGTCAACTCTAGGTCAAACCTAGGTCAAACTGGTCAAATGTTGACCAACAGTTGACTTTTGGTCAACTGGTCAACTCTGGTTTGGATTTGGTCAAATCTAGACAAAATGTTGACTCACGGTTGACTTTTGGGTAAAAAGTTAACTCTGGGTCAATCGAGCCAAAATCGGTTCAAACATGACATTTATATGGTGTGCCCAACATGCCACCCAAGTTTCAAGTCAATCCGACTACCCGAACTCCGTATCTCGAAATTACCCGATTACCCCTTAACATTTACCCTTAAATCGTTCTAACTTGCCGCCAAGTGGCCTTCCCTTAGGAATTCCATCCCGTGCTTCCTAGGGTAGTAGGGTACTAGCCTATACAATCATTACCTACCAAGTTTTCTAGGGTAAGTGGACATCCAGTCCATCTTACGGTCCGGATCGCCCGTTTACCCGTTATCTTGAATATTTCAAGATACGGGATGGTACGGTGCGATACCGACTCCCCAAGCCCACACGCAACCCCGATTCCAACTCCGAAGCCTACCCACAAAATCTAAATCACATTACCTAAGTCCCCTCCAAGTTTCAACGCGTTTCGAATCACGGAACTCAATTTCATCCCTTAAACCAAAATCCTAACTTAACCTTTTACCCTCTCATTCACTCATTCAACTCTCACTTTTCACACCCTCTTAGGACCAACTTAGGGGGCTATTCTAGTGGGTTTTAGAGGGGTATATAGAGCTATATATAGGGGCGTATATATGTGTGTATATA
>JANAVB010044820.1:364874-372565 GCA_029216955.1 Iris pallida
GGTATCACCTGGTTCCTCAGAACCTTCTCTCGTCGATCCAGTATCTCTACTGGCTGCTCTGGATAGCTGAGAGAATGTCCAACCTCAATCTCCGAATGATCGAGCACATGGCTAGGATCAACCACGTACCGTCTCAACTGTGATACATGGAATACGTTGTGGACCCCCACTAGTGCAGGTGGCAAGTCTAGCCTGTAAGCCACGTCGTCGGCTCTTCCGCTGATAACGAAAGGGCAGATGAAGCGCGGGCTAAGCTTCCGACCTCCACCAAAATGTATCGTACCACGAGTCGGAGATATCCTCAAGAAAATCTGGTTTCCAACCTAATCACAAGCAAGGTCTCAATTTAATTATGATAAACAAACATGATCAATAAACATAAACAAACAACCTAAATCTAATCCTACTCTAATCTGTACCTCAAACTCCAACGGCCTCCGATGGCTATCGTCCCAGTGCCGATGTCTGTCCTGCACCACGCGAAGTCTGTCCCTGAAGAGCTTCACCTTCTAGGCTACGTCAACAACCATCTCTGGTCCCAGTAAAGCTCGCTCACCAACATCATCCCAAGATAAGGGTGTACGATACCTACGCCCGTACAAAGCCTCGAAAGGTGATATCTCAATGCTGGCCTGGAAACTGTTGTTGTAAGCAAACTCCACAAAATGTAGATGATCCTCCCAGGAACCTCCAAAGTCCAGGACGCACGTCCGCAGCATATCCTCAAGTGTCTGAATAGTCTTCTCTGACTGTCCGTCCGTCTGGGGGTGGTATGCAGTACTAAACTTGAGCTGAGTGCCCAAGCTGGTTTGCAGACTCCTCTAAAAATGGGAAGTAAAGCGACTATCCCGATCTGAGACGATGCTGACCGGAACTCCATGAATCCTGACTATCTGCCGTATATACATCTCTACAAGCCTCTCTGTAGACGTACCCACCTTGAATGGCAAGAAGTGCACCGATTTGGTCAACCTATCAACGATGACCCAAATCGCGACTTTCCTTCCTGGTGTTCTGTCACGACCCGCACCCTATGTAGGGGCACGAGAACGTAACAACGCCCAACCTACGCCGTAGTATCGGCGGTAGAACGCTGTCCTAGGTCAATCATCTAACAATATAAAGGTACCTGTACAGTATATACACTCTGAATGGAGGTGACATAACAGAACAGTCTCAATCACATCAAAGGTAGACACAGAATAGTAAAGGTAGATAGAGAGATCAAAAGCACAATGTAATACAAATAAGAGGGAGAAAATCTAAGTGTCTAAGATAACAACTCAAGAACATCCAGCTCAATACAAGTCTCTAAATATAACAACATCTCAGAAGAACAACTGAAAATCAAATAACAAAGCTGAAGAAAAACTAAAGCCTAGCTATTTAGCCTAGACTCTGGGAGTAGCATCCTGAACTGCAGCTGGATCCTCCAGAGGAACCAGGTCGCAGGTGTCGTCTAAGCCTGCTCCGTAATAGGTGGTGTATAGGGCCTCCTCCTCATCCTCTGTAATATTTTCAACAGGTCCAGTCAGGACAGAAGCGAGTACAGTACATCTCAACAGATCATAGCAGGTTAGAAAATATAATCATACAGTAAAGTAAGATACATGAACTGAAGAAAAACAGTATGTAAACAGGGAGAGAACTGTAATAGAAATATCTACTATACATAGAGAGCTAATAGTGACTAGTGAGTCAGAGTAAAATATAAACATGTGAATGGCATAGGAGATTCATGACTACAGCTAAGAGAGTGATTCATGACTACAGCTACTGGGATAATATTCACATGTCTATTTCCACTCCCCCATCCCCAATCGATACACAAAGATCTGCTCAAGTTATGTTAAGATTCATGAAACTTCACATGGCTCATAAAATGAGTGATACGTGAAGGTAATTCATGATGGCTCTGTGAACATGAGAGTACATGTGTCACAAGCGATTCGTGAATCAGAGGAAGCATAGAGATACGTGATGATTCATGAAACGCACAAAATATGCAGTATCCGATGCTCCCGAGGGAGATAACATCTCATGAAAAGATCTATATAGTACCAATCCGTGTGACCAACGTGGCAGTATCAAGTAAAGTAATTTAAAGCAGGAAAATAATTCTAAGCAGGATATAAAATGATCAGAGAATGTACTCGCCTGGTATCCTGAATGTCCAAAGAGAATATACTGTCCGAGGAGTGGTGTCTGTCTCCTATAGAACAGTACAAGTCACAACAAGTCTAAAATAAGGAAATAGACTGCTACAATGCATCTACATGAAGTTTGGGGTCAATCTAGGCTAAAGTCAACCTTTGGTCAACTCCAGTCAACCCTAACAGTCAAACTAGGTCAATTCTAGTCTAATTAAGTCAAACTAGGTCAACGAGGTTAAACTAGCCAAACTAGGTCTAAACAAGTTAATCTAGGCTCATCAAGTCTAAACTAGTCTATCTAGTCCAATCTAGACTCAACCAAGTCTAGCCTATACCAAGCCTATGCCAAACCATATATCAATATCAATATCAATATCATATATCAATATCATATATCAATATCAATATCAATATATCAATATCAATATATCAATATCATATATCAATATCAATATATCATTATCATATATCAATATCAATATATCAATATCATATATCAATATCAATATCAATATCAAATATCAATATCAATATCAATATCAATATCAATATATATACATATTTACATACATTCATATAGCATACATACATATATATATTTATATGTATTTATACATAGAGAAATAGAGATGGGGGTTAATGGGTAACATATGAGGTGGGTGTGTGTGTGTTAAATGTGAGGGAAAAACATGTGTGTCAAATTCATATGTGTGTGTGAGTGCATAGGATGTGTGGTCATGTGTGTGTGGACATGAGTGAGTGTGTGACTAAAATACAAAACAGTGAAGTGAGAGAGAGGGGAGTGTGTGCTCAGATTTCTGAGGAAAACACATCAAAACAGTGACAAATTGCAAACAGTGGCAGAAAACTAAATAGGGCCTGTTTTCACAGCCTATGGGCTAATATGAGACTGCTAAAGTGGCTGCCCTTTGTGTACGTGTGTGTGTATGAGGCTATGTGTGTGTACATGTGACAATAGATAGGGGGTTGTGTGTTAGAGCACAGCAAAGAGTATGTGTGATTGGAATTTGTGTGAGGGAAACTGGAAAACCAGTGTGTGTAGGAGTGTGTAGATAGGCTTAGCATGTGGGTGTGTGTCAATGAGTGTACAGGGAAGTAATGTTGTGTACATCACACAAGGGTGTAATGGCTCAGTCCTCAGGTTCCTGGGGGAGATTAAAACAGTGTCAACTTTGAGTCCCCAACCATTCTCAGGTATCAACATAACCAAGTCTCAGTTTTCAGTTAGGAAAAAGAGAAACCAATTCATGCTCTATTTTAAACATTCAATCTCAGGAAATGTATGACAGGAAATCTCATTTTTCATTTGAAACTTAATCTCAGGTTCATACACAAGGGGAATTCTCAGGTTTTCATCAGTTTACATGTATCAAACATAATAACCAAATACAGTTTTCAGTTTAAGAAATCCCAGTTTCATTACAACTTGATCTCAGTTATCTCATTAAAAGCAAATAGCTCAAGTTACATTATGTGAATCTCAGGTTCAAACTCAGGTTTTGTGGAAAACCATTGACAGTTATCATATCAAAATCGATTTCGAATACCCATTAGCCTTAGTACAAATCAAAGTGACGTATCAATCACTCATTAGTTATGTAGGTGAACTAATTCCTATAATTAAAAGCATCTAACAGTTAATAAAACAAATTTAAATTCAGAAATCAAAGTTTCAGCACAGAGTATCAGTCGAGTATCAGCCAAGTTGGGAATTCGAATTTTCGAATCCCAAAATCACATCAAGACAACAACCCAATGGTTGATAATTGATGGCAAGCATGTGAGGGTGCATGGGAGTGTCCTCGTGTCCAGGAATTAGACACGAATCGTGTCTAGAATGCAATACGAACACAGAACCTAACAGTGCACAGATAATCATCGTACACGCATGTACGTGCGTATAACACGCGACACACGACACGATACGATACGTGCTCGTGTCCACAGGTGTGCCTAGGATAGGGCTATGACTGTGTCAGCCTGTATCGTGTCCATGTGACACACAGACACGACATGAGCCCCGTGTCAGCAGCGTCTGTGCGCATGTATAGCCGCCTGCGCGCGACAGTGCGCGGCCAGTGCGGGGGCGATTGCGCCTCGTACACTCCACGAGGTGCTCCCAAATTTTGGGAGCACGATGACAGTCGTTGCCCCTAGGCTCACGCCAAAAATCAAGACACGAAGTGTCCTGTGCCGAGAGAAAATGAGCCCGAGGTGCAGGACACAGTGTACGTGTGTGCACGGCGTGTCCAACCCAAATTTCTGACACAATAGGACACTAAAACACTAGGACACCTTCACAAATATTAATGTACACATCAAGATCTATAAATCCATATAATTACATTTCAAAAATATGAAAATAATTTCCTATGTGGCATTTCTACAAACACCTAGTGTATCACTATGATACGTGTCCGATATGGACACGAAATGGACACGAATTGTGCCCAAATTTTGGGGACAACTAGGAAACCCTAAATATATATATATATATATATATATATATATATATATATATATATATATATATATATATATATATATATCCCAGTCCAACTACACTAATACATCATGTATGATCCTAACATAATTTCATATGTCTATCCCCCAAATACATGTCCACATATACCTATATTCTCATAACCTTAGATAACTTAGGATATGCAAAACCTTGTATATATCCCTCTAAAACCTCAATCAAACTCAAAGAACCATGCTTCACCATAAGACACAAATGGTTGCCTAATGGCCAACCAAAACATGTCCAAAAAGGGGGGTTCAACCCTGCTGCCAAGTGCAGCAGGGCAGCTACTGCTGCTGCAGCCTACTACTAAGCCAGCAAAGCCAAGGCAAGCAATTGCCTTGGCAAGCCAACCAGGCCAAGACAACTATGAACAACCTAAGCCTAAGTCCTAGACTGATATCAAGATCCAACTAGAACACATGCTAATACTAACCTATTTCTGATACTGAAATCCAACCCTCTAATGATACTAAAACTCATTCCCTCTTCCTAATATTCCCACACACACACATGGTTTGGCCCTGCCTCTCACTGTTGCCATAATCCCAAATTCCCTTACAAAATTAAGTTCCTGCACATGGCAGGAACTCCTCCTTACTCATATACTCACTAACCTATTTCTAACATAACTGAACATATATATAAAGACACACCCATACTCTAATTTCTGTCTACTATGAAGTTTTCTCCGTACCTTCCTAATCCTGAACCAAACTAATTACCTAAGGACCAAATGGCCAAGCCAACTCAAGCCAACATTCTGCTGTTGCTTGCAAGCTTTGGCCAAGGCCAATGACCCGACCCCATTCTCTAATACCAAGCCCCACAACCTGAGATTGAAATGGCCTAGCCATTCAAACCCCAACTCTCATTCATGTGTTGATAGAACTGGGAGTGATATGTGTCAAAGGAATCTCAGTTGACCCATATACCCATATCAGGAATATACATATAGGTATACATAGGTTTCAGGAAACTGAAATTACAAACACAATGCAACACCCAACTCTAGCCACCCTAACACATGAACCACATAGCCTAACACTATATTCAGTCCTATAATCAATGTACACAACCTAAATGTAACATGACAGTGTACACAACCAGTAATTTCTCCGGTAAAACCTATATATCTATCTACTGTCAGTTCATTAATACATAAACTGGAACCCGACTGATACTCTAAAGTTTCCCCCTATGAAACCAACAATGCTAATTTGAATTCATCTAGAATAAATCATTAACATGGCCAACAAACCCTAACAAGATCATCAGGAACCAAAAGATACTGAGAAGTATCTTAGTATCAGAAATTGACATATTCGAAACCCCAATCAATGGCCAAGGCTTGAAAACAACACCCAAACCCAACTCGAAAACAAGGTGGCAGGTGGACAGTGGCTTGGACAAGTCACACGAGTCCCCAAGAGTCCCCTCGTGTCCAAAATTAGGACTCAGGTGTCCAAAATGAAGAAAACCATAATATCAGAGAATACAGTGTTGACAGCCTTGTGCAGAGGTGCAGAGCGTCCCAGGACACGACACACGACACTAGAGGGCTCGTGCTCGTGTCCTAGGGTTCGCCTAAGATAGGGGAGCGTGTCCCACAGCCTGTACGGTGTCCCCGTGTCATGTCAATTCGTGCGTATCAGTGCGCGTTTTCACACGCGTGTAACACAGGCAATGATCGGTGCGATCGAGTTTTCTCTCGATCCACTCGATCAATTTGCCTCAAATTTTGTGTGGGTGATGGCAGACAGTACCCACACGTGTCCACAAAAAAATAGCTCACGAGAGTCCGTGTCGTGTCCTGTGTCGACCCCAAGCAGCAGGGCATTGTGTACGTTTTAGTCCACGCATGTTCGTATCCCCGTGTGGACACGACACGAAACTAAAATTAGGAAATAATTACAGAAATGCATAAGCAATCCCTAGATCTAGGTTTTCATTCTAATAGATTTGCAAAAATAGCAAATCGAGTCGGTTCGAGCATTTCGTCGAACACCTAGCTATTAGGTTCGATACGTGTCTGATACGGACACGTAACCTAATGCAAATGACACAAAATTCCTCCAGAAGCTAGGGGACACCTATTCCTAAGCCATCATGCAATAAAATCGGGATTAAAACACAATTTGAAGGTGGTTACCTATGAGTGCAAATTGTAAGAAAAGCTCCAAATGGGGGGGGGGTGTTCTTCTTGATGGCCAAATGCTCCAAATGAACCCAAAACTGAGATTTACCTCTAGAAATATTAAACGTACAGAAATTAGAACCTAATGCAAAAGACTATGATTAAAAAAAATTAAAATAAATTTATGGGAATTTTTGGAAGAGGGAAAAATACATTTTCTTTTCCTATGTTTTGAATGAAATAAAAGAGGCAAGAACTAATGAATAAGTGTTTATATAGGGTGGGGATCCCTATGTGGCTGGTCACTTAGGGTTTGGTTAGGGTTAGGGCTTCTAGTTATGGGCCATGGGCCAAGTCACAAGTCATTAAGTCCTTAAATCACAAGTCATTTCATTAAAACCATAAACCATGAAATAATTCCACTTAAACTAATCCTCTCATTCTAAAACTAATCTCTAATGACTAAAATGAGTTAACTCAAGCTAGACTAGGGTTGCCATAGCTAGGGTTAGGTTCTAGGCTAGTCAACTAGGTCTCAACAAGTCAAAGTCAAACTAGAATTCACCAATTCAATAAATCATCAAATAATTAAAATAAGTCAAAATGACCAAATTACCCCTAGGCTATAAATGATAATTAAGTCATCCTAATAACATGGTTAGGCTCTAGGTCATGCAGTCTCTAGGGTTTCACTGGCAGCACATCAAAAGCACAAGTCATGACTTAAAGCAGTTTTAAATAGTTTAAAAATATTAAAAATCACCAAAATCATAATATGAAATAAATATCAATAAATAATAATTATAATTACAACATTTCAAAATTACCTCATCTAAAAACTGGGTGTTACAATAAA
>JANAVB010044820.1:422672-465172 GCA_029216955.1 Iris pallida
CAGAGTTATGCTGTCTATAAAAGTTGGACTTAAGTGGCTGCATTTTGTTCTGGAGTGGTATTTGTGTTACTACTTACATTTTGTCTTCATAGTTCATACTGGATCAACTTTAAGTATAGATTGTCATGCGTTCCCTTCGACATTAGTGGACCAATGACTACTCACTGGTTTTTATGCATTTATATAACTTAAAGGTGTCAAAATTTTGTTTTTGGTAGCAATTGTCTTGTGGTTCCTGGAATTTAGGAGAAGCTGCCACTGGTAGGAAACTGTTACTTTTTCCTGGTTAGCTACTCGTCCAGGATTACGAAAAAAAGTATGTATCGAACATTAGGTACTTGAATCCAACCAAGATAGTGAATCATGACTCTTTCCCTTTCCTTCATATTGATCACCATTTATTTGCAAACTTACAATTGACCTTTTATTACTTTTATCTTATTCTCTCTATACATTCTAAAGTTATCAGTTTGGACTTTGGAGTGATCTGTCATATGCTATGTTATACTAAGAGGGTTTATTACTTGCTCCGTCTATGCTTTATACCAGTTCACTGATTACATGACTGATTAATTGCGATAACGCACACACTTGTAAATTCTGCTTAATTGTCCACCCGACTAATCAGATTTAAGTTACCATACTGGCTGTATGCTTCTTCTGGATGGTGCACTTTTCTTCATGTCACTATCTGGCATAATTTCAACCTTCCTATGGATTCACTCTCTGGCACTAATCATTCAAAGAATTGTTTGCTTATGTGGATAGAGTTGATTCCCTGACAAGAATAAGGATATTGTTTCTATTGTTAGAGAAACAAATTTCTATATTAATGTATATTTTTTATTATAATGAAAAGACACTACCAAAGAAATCTTTATATCATATGTTTGTTGGCATGCCGTCTACTATACTTCAAACAGGCAAAACCAAAAGGACTTCCTTCCACAACTTATCATGGTTAAGTTCATTTTTAGGTGGCAGATTTTTTATTTTTTATTTTTTTAATCTTGCTCATTTGGTCCAAGATTTGTGCAGTTTTCTTTCTATACATTCCCTATTCCTTTGATATTTGATAATCCTAGTCTTGCTCACTGGCTCCTGGAGTTACAGGGTTTACATCTCTGAATGGTCACAGTTAATCACTCAGATCAGAGCTGATACTTCTCTTTGGGCACATTTTGAGAGTCACGTCTTGCTCCAATGCCTGTCTCAGTGCCTGTGTATGGTACTCCGGAGAAGGGTAGCTCAAGATTAAATTTGATGGATGTTATGATTACAGGATGAATGAACTAGGGAAGCGATAGGAGGGTGTGTGAGGATGATTTTGTGATTGCATGTAGGCCTTGATGGAGAAATGGATCTTGTATGCCAGTATCCATTGATATTTCTCGCTGCAGCGATGGTCATTGTCTCATCATCTCATGAGCTTCAAGCAATAGAAGATCTGGCATGTCTATTGTGAAGGTAACCAATGTGCTTATCATATATTACCCTTCATGGCTTAACAATTGGACTATTTCGTTTTTTTGAACAAAATAATTACATTGCTATTGTTGGATCCTAATACCATTGATGTCCTTTTACAGATATTTGATCACTTGAAGAAATAAAAGGAAGATCCTTATTCCTTATACGGAAACAAATTTCAAAAAATAGCTCCTTTCTTTCTGGGAAAGGACTTCTAGTAAGCTTATAAGTTAAAGATCTTTATGGGCTTAATTACATATTGCTTATTGCTACACTGCAATGTCGTTATTCCTTTCTTTTGCTTTTAAAGAGCTATGCATCCTATCATCTGAATAGGATTAGGCTATCCTGTTTTGGCTCATTTTTAGGGTCCACACTGACGAGGCTCTTTTAATCTTGCTCATTTAGCCCAAAAATGTATTAAGATCATGATGTTTGTTCTCAGTTCACGTCACGGTCCTTTAGTGTGGATATTAGAGTGCCTTGGTGATTAGTGATATACTTCCAAATGCTGATTGGTGTTCTAGTTTCACGTCCTCGATATACTTTATGTCAGGAGCCTTACCCTTTAGCCATGCCGCCACATAGGGATGGCAATTTCCCATGAATCCGACGGAGATCCGATTTTTTTTTTCAATGGGGACGGGTTTGAGGATTTAAAAATTAGGATAGGACGGAGATGGGGATTAAAAAAATTCTAGTCAGATTCGGGTATGGGTATAGTACTCCCCGTCCCGGTAAATTTTCGACCCCGATTACTTATACCCATATGTGCAACCCATTGGTAGGATGGGTTCATCATCTATTTCTAGTAGTATTTTTTTATTTATGAAAACCATGTTTTATTGACATGTCTTGTAATTTATTTTGAATGAAAATAATTTTTTTAAGCTTATAATATACATAAAAAATTGTTAACCAGACCAAAGACGTACAAGAAAAAATTCGGCTCTGGAAGTGTCAACGGGACGGGGGCGGGGACGGGAATGGGGACGGAGAGTACATTGTTTAACGGGAACGGGGATGTGGGTAAAAAATTGAACCCGACGGAAAACGGAGATGGAGATGGGGGATATGGTCTTCCCCCTACCCGCCCTGTTGCCATCCCTGCCGCCACACTTAAATTTATTCTTCTGATTTAGATAGAGTGCTCCTTTGTTGGACATCAGAAATATCTCATCTTTCCCGGAAGAGAACTTAATACATGCATTGCAACTATTGTACTATGCACGGACACATCCATCTATGATAATTTGACCTCTTTTAGAAATAAAGGAATTATATATGGAAAATACATTTAAATTAAAACTCATTGTTAATGAGAAATTAATTTGACTTCCTCCTAGTTTGACGTATTCATGCATTTCATCTGTTACATGACTCCTGTGACTGACTGTCCTCTTGAGATCAGAATTTTGGGATCTTTCCTTATTCATCTTCAGCTGAACCTACATCAACCTATTCGTGCATTTGAGTCTCGGACAGCACAGTCTTCAGGATTGCATATTTCAACTTGTTTAACCGTTTTTGCCCCTTTTTTTGTGTATTATGATAAGCTGCACATCCTGAAGATATTGTTTTCGCATCTGTATCATTGTAGCACTTTTTAGGGCAGGGATTAGGGCACCCTAGCTTCTTCTTACCAAATGTTACCCCTTGATATCTCTGTAGTTACATCTCTGTTGCATCCAATCTCTCTTATATTTAACAAGACAGGAATTTGCATCATGTTTCTATCACTGTCTTTTGCGGATATATCAGTTTGAAGGAGCAAACGTCTAGACGAATTTATCTTATTGCTAATCTTACTCTTCATGAAATTCTTTGTTTGCTTAACATTTGCTTCAAGGTCCCTTGACACAATAGATATTTCTAGTTTCCACTTGCAGTTGATGAAATAAAATTTCACTAAGTAATTGATACCTTGGGCATATTTGGATCGGATTGTTTAATTGTTAATATCAATACCTCCCCTCATTATTCGTAATGCAAACAGTACAAAATTCTTGCACACACGTCTAATTTTATTTGATATATATATATATATATATATATATATATATATATATATATATATATAGGAAGCGGATCAAAAGTCCCCCTTAGAAAGCCCCCCAAAAACCCCCCTCACTCTAATCCGTAATTTAATGTTAATATTAATGTTAATATTAATATTAATGTTAATATTAACATTAAATACTAAAATTAACATTAAACTTAACATTAAAATTAATATTAATATTAACATTAACATTAATATTAACATTAACATTAACATTAATATATAAAAAAATAAAAAAAATTAATATTAATATTAACATTAACATTAATATTAACATTAATATTAACATTAATATTACGGATTAGAGTGAGGGGGGTTTTTGGGGGGCTTTCTAAGGGGGGCTTTTGATCCATATATATATATATATATATATATATATATATATATATATATATATATATATATATATATACTGCATACTCAACTCGGGACTGCATTGCCTCAATCGCACGGGAAACATATGGTCTTGGAACAACAAGTCGACAACGGCTCGGGTTGTCTGTCAATTAGACAGATCATTGTGCAACCATAGTTGGTTGTCGTTATTTCCGAACTCTCGAGCGGAAGGACTTCAAAGCGGAACAAGCGACCACTCCCCTATTCTTGTCCGACTGTGCGAAGATGGTGCCAAACAAAGACGGCCGTTCCGATATTGCAACGCATGGCCGTTAGTTGAAGGCTACAACCAGGCGGTGGAGCAAGGACTTCAGCACGAATGTTTGGGTAATATTCAATTTCGCATCACTCAAAAATTGAAAATGATAAAGAAGGCGCTGAAGAACTGGAATAGGAATCGGTCGAAAAATGAGTTATGTAACAAAGAGGCTGAACTGTGTAATATCCAAAATCAACTTCAAGTTGACCCAGTGAATACCAGCCTAGCAGCAATGGAGATTAAACTTCAGGAGGAGATTCGTATACTCCGATTCCAGGAGGAAATAAAACTACAACAACAAGCCAAATGCCTATGGCTCAAAGAGGGTGATCGATGTACGAAATTCTTCCATTCTACCATACGAGCTCGGCAGAACAGGAACCATATTGGGCCGCTCATCGATGCTACTGGGAAACTTATAACTGAGGAGCAAAAAGTCCGTGAAGAAGCTGTCGACTACTTCACCAAGTTATACAACCAGTCGGATTACAAGTATATTTTCCTAGAAATCATAAGCAAAAGAATCGTAACAGATGAAGGAAATGCAATCCTTAATCGAGAAATTACGTTGGAGGAAATCGAACTCGTTGTCAAGTCTGCAGACGCCAACAAAGCCCCGGGGCCAGACGGGTTCAGTGCAGGATTTTACAAGCGGCACTGGGAGATGCTCAAGCATCATCTTCTTCAGATGGTACGCGATTTCTTCCTCACAGGACGACTGCTTAAGGAGCTAAACCACACATTTTTGACTCTCATCCCGAAGAAGGAGGGGGCCATAGCTCTGGGTGATTTCCGTCCAATAGCTTGCTGTAATTTTTTATATAAAATTATTGCTAACATTATGGTGTCTAGAATGCAAAGCCTTATGCATGAACTTATCTCGATGAACCAATCTGCCTTTATAAAAGGGAGATTGATTGCTGAAAACTGTCTTCTCGCCCATGAGTTGGTTCGCGAATTCAATAAGCCAGGAGGTAATAAGGGGTGCATTAAATTAGACTTGCAGAAGGCTTACGACATGGTGAACAGGGAGTTTGTTTGTGAGGTGCTGAAGAGCATGGGCTTTACTCATTGGTGGGTCGACAGGATCAGAGAATGCATTTCGACGCCTTCCTTCTCGATCATCATCAACGGGCAACCAACTGGCTACTTCCATAGTAATCGTGGACTACGGCAGGGAGATCCACTTTCACCATACCTGTTCACGACGGTGATGGAGCACTTTACGTGTATGATGGACTTGGCGGTGTTGCAGGGGAGTATCCGACCACTCTACTACCACATCTCTCCTAGTATATCACATTTAATATACGCGGACGATCTATTGGTTTTTATAGAACCTTCAGATAGTGGTATCAACGCATTATTATCTATCATGGCGGACTTCAAGCAAGTGTCGGGATTACACCTCAACAGGGAAAAGAGCAGATTATATGTCAACAAGGATTGCAGGCACAAGGAGAGGTGGGCAGAAAAGCTGCACATTGGACTGGGAGAACTTCCAGTGAAGTATCTTGGGTTACCCTTATCTGTTACATATGTGAAGGACGTGGACTGTAATGGTCTCGTGCAGTACGTCAGTACCCGGCTGGAAGGATGGCAGGCTCAAACACTTTCGTTCGGAGGCAGGATCGAACTGGTTCGGGCAGTGATTACAGCCATCACGTCTTATTGGATGCAGGCCATGTATATTCCAAATAAGACATTGAAAAGGATTGAAAAACTATGCGCCAATTTTGTTTGGAGAGGCGGGTTACATGCCATTGCATGGGAAGAACTCTGTCTGCCGAAGGAAGAGGGAGGAGTAGGTCTGCATTCACTTAGTGTCCTGCGGGAAGTTGCCATGCTCAAATTGGCATGGAAGTGCATTGAAGGAAAAACATTATGGGCATAATGGACCAGGAATCGATATCTTCGAACCAATAACTTCTGGGTTCAAGGGATTGACAATAACTTCTCAGTGACGTTCAAAAATATTCTACGTCTCCGGGGAAAATTGAAGAAATATATAGTGCGAATCATGCACGATGGGCAAAATACAAGTCGGTAGCTTGATCCATGGATAATGCATGAGAGTTTAGTCGACAAACTGGGCTGGCCAACATTTGAAATTATGGGCAACAACGAAACGGTAAGCGTCATCATACAGGATGGTATATGGAGGGCGGAAGACAGGTTGGTGACTAACTGGTACAAGGAGGAAATAAGCAAGGTCACGATTGCACGCGGAGCGGATGCCGATCACTGGGCTTGGAAGGATTCTCCGGATGGCGGGTTCAGCGCAAGCAGGCTATTTGAGTTGGAACAGCCACACATGCCGAAAGTAGCTTGGGCGGACATTGTGTGGACGAGAGGCGCGGCTATCAAAATGCAACTCTGCGCCTATAAAGCTGCGCGGGATAGACTCCTCACAAAGGAACGGTTGGTCCGATTTGGTATTCAGCTATCCAGTACAAATTGTGTTCTATGTGAGGAGGAAATTGAGACGAGAGATCATCTGTTTTTCAAATGCAAAGTAACAGAACTCATCTGGCACCAAGTCAGGTCCCATTCGGGTGGGAGTCACAGCCGTGGAGTAGGACTACATGATATTTTCGAGGAAGTGCGAGCTCTAAAAACTAACGGCATAGATACGTTTGAGACTGGGAGAATGAAGTTACTATCCGCAGTATGGCACATGTGGCGAGAGAGGAACAGGAGAATATTTGAAGGAAGGAAAACAACTGCTTCGGGTATTATAAACAATATAATCAGTGATATTAGTTGCTTGGGATTCAATCCCTGAGATCATGTGGCTTGATGTGTAATATGGCTGTGTATTTTGTAATTATTTTTAATATATAAGAATTACCTTTTCTTCAAATATATATATATATATATATATATATATATATATATATATATATATATATATATATATATATTTCGAACAAGGTAAATTTTATTGGAAAACAAAAGCTGACATTACAGAACTATTATCCCAACCAAGACACAAAATAGATTCATCTTGGATCTATGATATGCGCTTACAGTTGGAGATCATACAACAATAGAGTAATAGAACACTAATTAACATCTTTGATCCCTGTAATATATATCCATACTTGTACTATCTATAAAACTCAACCTAGCTGGGATCAAGATGATGGATTGATCATCAAACATGCATCTAAGGAACATAGATGCTTGCAACTAAGTGTAACTCTGACTTGAGGGATACAACTGCCGAAAAATCCTCGCTCATGTCCAGTTCTTCCGCTTTGATTCCGTCAGTAAGCTCCCAGTCGAAACAGTTGAGGAGATATGCCAAGGTAAACTCCATAATCGCCACAGCAAATGTATTACCGATGCACATCCTTCTGCCAGCACCGAAGGGTAGATAGCTATAGTCGATCGAACTACCTCCGTCGAACCTTTCGGGCCTGAACTCGTCTGCGTCTTCCCAGTGCTCGGGGTCTCTCCCTAGTGCCCACTGATTCAGAAAGACTCTAGTCCCGCTCGGTATTGAGTACCCTTGGATTTGGCAGCTCTCGGTGCACTGCCTAGGTACCAAGGGGACCGGTGGATGGAGCCTCAGAGTCTCCTTGATAACCATCTTTAGATACTTGAGATTAGCGACATCGTTCTCCTCCAACTTCGTCTTTCCTTCTAGTGCTTGCCTGACTTCTCTCTGTGCCTTGTGCATTACTTTTGGATTTTTCATCAGCTCCGCCATGGCCCATTCCATCGTACCGGATGAGGTGTCCGTTCCCGCTCCCAACAAGTCCTGCAAATATACATATACTAGTAAATGCATACTAGCGTGTAACTAATGTGATCAAGGTGGGAGCTATTCTTTTTGTTTGATTGAGTTTATTTTCCATATTAAATATATATAACAAATTTAAACTTTTTTTCAACATTTTTTTACATAATTTTTTTTAAATAAAATAGACCATAATATACATACGACTTAGATGGCTCACTTTTTGAGTCGTTTTTGAAGCCTTATATATATATATATATATATATATATATATATATATATATATATATATATATATATATAAGCATGGCCTGTGGTTGGATGCTGATAAGTTACATTATGACTAATATATTTCTGAAACTCATCATTATCTACACATTAATTTTGAAGTAGTTAACGTGGGTCCGTTTGGTTTACCGCAAGGTAATCATAATCGCAACGGAATCGAATGAAATATATATATATATATATATATATATATATATATATATATATATATATATATATTTGATTTCTATTACGATTAGATTGCACTGAACCAAACGGGGTTAGTATAATTACTCACCGAAACGACTGCTTTTATGTTGTCCCTTGTAAGAGGTACTTCTAATTCACCACTATCTTTGAGCCTAAGAAGCACATCTAGCATATCTTCTTCCCTGCTAATATCCTTTGATGGCAAGACCTTCTCGTGCTCTCGTACGACTTCTTCAAGGATTCCGTCCACGGATTCGTGAAGCCTCTTCAGGCTGGACCTTGTCCCGGTAAGAACTTCCAAGAACTTCAACGACGGGAAGAAATCGAACACGGTGGCGCCCATAATCAACTGACTCCCTTCCTTCAAGATCGAGAAGAATTCGTCTTGCTGTCGGCATTTCTTTCCTAGCATTGCCCGAAACACGATGGTGTTGGTGAGCGACTTGAGCTTGTGGCCGATATTGACAGGCTCGCCGCTGCCGGCAGAGATTTCGATCTCTTTCACGAGATTAAGAACCTCTTCCTCCCTCAGCGAGCCGAAGGATCTTACGCGCTTCGCGGTCAGGAGCTCTGTCACGCAGATCTTCTTCAGCTGCCTCCAGTAGCTGCCGTAGGGGCTGAAGGTGATGGTGTTGTAGCCGTAGGTTAGCATCTCCAGGGCGCCTAATCGAGGCCGCGAAGAGAAGTTGACGTCGCGGGTCCTCCACAGCTCCTGCGCTGCCGCTGGCGAGGAGATGATGACGGTGTCGACCTGGCCCAGCCTCATGTGCATTAGATCGGGCCCGTAGCGTAGGGCTAGTGCACGGAGACGGCGATGGGGGAGCTCCGATCCGATCAAATGGTGTATGCTTCCTATTATGGGAAGCATCCATGGGCCCGGAACCCGGCGGGATGACTCGCGTCCTCTCTTGTTGAACGCTAGGAATGATGATGTGAGGAAGACGATGAGGGTCAGGAAACAGAACAAAGGAATTTGGAGGTGTTCCATTGAGTACTGGGATGAATTGAATTGATCATATCTATATATATAGATATACTGAGAGAGAGCGAGAGCGCACTATATGAGTTATATTACTCATATATTGTAAGTTACATCATGGATTCATGATTCACGTAGCGCACTATATAAGTTCGGAAATACTTTCTTGCCCGCAGGCGGGCCAGTCCGTCCGCCTGCGTGGCACTCTCCCATTGGCCCTCTCCTGTTAACATGGGGCCCACACCATTGACTGGCCAATGGGAGAGGGCCACGTGGCGGGCGGGCTGGCCCGCCCGCGGGCCAAATAGCAGTCCCGATATAAGTTACATCGTGATTCACGATTCACGATTCACGGAGAGAGAGCGAGCGCGCTATGCATATGGGTGAGCATTCCTTTAATTCGGTTCCAACCTAACAGAATAACCAAAAATCGAATTCGACCGAAATTAATAAGCAAAATTTAAATCGAATCAAAATGGTCCATAACCGAATCAAACCGAACCGAATTAAATCGGTTCAATTTTCGATTTATTCTATTTATTCAATTTTTCGGGTTAATTGGGCTTTTTTTTGTAAATATATATAGTAACTAAATACATGTAAATATATTTAGTATATATATATATATATATATATATATATATATATATATATATATATATATATATATATATATATATAAACTAGGTTTCTTATTTGGTTTCAATTTTAGACCGAAACTGAATAATAAAATTTACTATTTTTGAAATCGAAATCGGACCCATTTTTTTTTTTAAATCAAACCGAATCTTTCCTTCAATTCGGTTCGATTTTCGGTCCAAAAGCGAATAATGCTCACCTCTAGCTATAGATCATGATTCGCGATTGACGTGTACGATTGGATGTATTGTAAGTTGTAAAAAAATACTATTCCATCGATTGTCAAAAGTCTACACAGGGGCGGCCCTGGCCCAGGGCAGGCCGGGCGACAGCCCAGAGCACCCCGGCGAAAGGGGGCACCATCATGGCTTATCTACAATAGAATTAGTATGTATCAAGTATCATTTTAAACCAAAATAATTGTAGTGTAGTGGTTATAATGAAGGTTTTTACTTTAGAAGTCATTGGTTCAAAACTTAGTGACAACAATTTTTTGTTATATTTTTTTTACATGTATGGAGGGCCCATTTTAAATTTTTTGCCAAGGGCTCTCATTAGCTCAAGGCCGCCCCTGAGTCTACACGAGCGTACGTTTTGTCTTCATTAGTTATCAAATTTCTCCTATCCAACTAAATAAATGATAGTTTATGTTGTGTTAATAACTTTAATTACATGGAATTATTTTTTTAGGAAAAAAATTCCTTGAAATTTTTAAAAAAATTCATGGGAAACTTAATTTGGGTGTTTGATTGCCATTATTTTTCAAGAAAAATAGTTATTTTTCATGGAAAATAATATTTTTCTATGGGTTGGACAAGTTTTATTTTTCACCATTTTAGATAAAACCATGAAAAATGATAGTTTTTTGGAAAAATAATTCCATGAAAAATATAAGCTATCAGACACTACAATTTGTGAAAAATTTGTGATGGTAATATTTTTTATGGAAAAAAAAAGCCCAATCAAACACAACCAATTATCATAAACAAAGACTCGAGAATCCTAAGTCTTCTTGATACCTATAGAAAATCGATTCCTCCGTGAATGGTGGGTGGTTCACGACACGAGCCATGGAGCAGTGATTCAGTGTATATATATATATTTTTTCAAACACAACCAATTAACATAAACAAAGACTCGAGAATCATTCCTCCGTGAATGGTGGGTGGTTCACGAGCCCATGGAGCAGTGATTCAGTGTATATATATATATATATATATATATTTTTTTTTTCAAACACAACCAATTAACATAAACAAAGACTCGAGAATCATTCCAATGACCTATAGTCCAGTGGTTAAGACAGATGCATGCGATCCAAGTGGTCAGGAATTCGAGCCTAAGTAGAGACGAGTTCGCCACAATTACCCATTACTTCATATATATATATATATATATATATATATATATATATATATATATATATATATATATAGGAGTCCGACTGCTGGAGAGATATACCTCAATCTAATATATATATATATATATATATATATATATATATATATATATATAGAGAGAGAGCGGATCAAAAGTCCCCCTTAGAAAACCTCCTAAAAACTCCCTCACTCTAATTCGTAATATTAATATTAATATTAATATTAATATTAATATTAATATTAATATTAATATTAATGTTAATTTTTTTATATTAATGTTAATATTAATGTTAATATTAATTTTAATAATTAAGTTTAATGTTAATTTTAGTATTTAATGTTAATATTAACATTAATATTAACATTAACATTAATATTAACATTAAGTTACGGATTAGAGTGAGGGGGGTTTTTAGGGGGTGTTCTAAGGGGGACTTTTGATCCGCTTCTATATATATATATATATATATATATATATATATAGGAAAATGTACCTAAGGTCGACCTTAGGTAAGTTACCTAAGGTCGACCTCATTTTCCTCACTTTACAACATTTTTTTCTTGAATTTTTTTTTATGGAAGCGTCGATTTTGCACCTTATTGATAGGGGGCTAAACAATATTATTTTTTCTTTAAATTTGGTATGTTGCCAATCAATAAGGTGTAGATGAATCCCATAAAAAAAATTCAAGAAAAAAATGTTGTAAAGTGAGGAAAATGAGGTCGACCTTAGGTAACTTACCTAAGGTCGACCTTAGGTACATTCCTCATATATAGGAAAATGTACCTAAGGTCGACCTTAGGTAAGTTACCTAAGGTCGACCTCATTTTCCTCACTTTACAACATTTTTTTCTTGAATTTTTTTTATGGGATTCATCTACACCTTATTGATTGGCAAAATTTCAAGAAAAAATAATGTTGTTTAGCCCCCTATCTATCCTTGCAAAATCGACGGTCTAAAACTTTGCTGCTACACCGTCGATTTTGCACCTTATTGATAGGGGGCTAAACAATATTATTTTTTCTTTAAATTTGGTATGTTGCCAATCAATAAGGTGTAGATGAATCCCATAAAAAAAATTCAAGAAAAAAATGTTGTAAAGTGAGGAAAATGAGGTCGACCTTAGGTAACTTACCTAAGGTCGACCTTAGGTACATTTAGGAAAATGTACCTAAGGTCGACCTTAGGTAAGTTACCTAAGGTCGACCTCATTTTCATCACTTTACAACATTTTTTTCTTGAATTTTTTTTATGGGATTCATCTACACCTTATTGATTGGCAACATACCAAATTTCAAGAAAAAATAATGTTGTTTAGCCCCCTATCTATCCCTTGCAAAATCGACGGTCTAAAACTTTGCTGCTACACCGTCGATTTTGCACCTTATTGATAGGGGGCTAAACAATATTATTTTTTCTTTAAATTTGGTATGTTGCCAATCAATAAGGTGTAGATGAATCCCATAAAAAAAATTCAAGAAAAAAATGTTGTAAAGTGAGAAAAATGAGGTCGACCTTAGGTAACTTACCTAAGGTCGACCTTAAGTACATTTTTCTCATATATATATATATATATATATATATATATATATATATATATATATATATATATATATATATATAATTTTTGTTCCATCAAAACTATGATGTTTGTTCATCCTTCACTAAAAAATTGACATGTGACAATCATATAGTGGAGGGCAAACAAATATCCTAGTTTTGATGGACGAACAAAAATGAATTATATATATATATATATATATATATATATATATATATATATATATATATATATATATATATGGAAGCGGATCAAAGGCCCCGTCCGCGGAGCCCCGTCGAAGTCCCGTCCCCCCCTGCACCATCGGATCGCGCGGGGTCCGCGTGGGGCCCGCCCCCGCCCGCGCGATCCAACGGCTAAGGGAGGGCGGGGCTTCGGCGGGGCTCCCGATCCGTTCCCTATATATATATATTTGCTTTTATATATATATATATATATATATATATATATATATATATATATATATTGAGAGAGAGCCAGAGATAGACCGCTATACAAGTCATATTATAAGTTACACCATGATTCACAATGGGATATATATAATGAGAGAGGGCGCTATATAAGTTCTATATAAGTTAGATCAAGATTCGCGATGGGATGTATTATAAGTTATAAAAGTACCATTGCATTGATTGTGAAAAGTCTACCAGAGCCTACATTTTGTGTTTCATTTGAGATTAAATTTCTCCTATCCAACTAAAATACAGTTTATGCTGTTCATAGTTCTGGCAAAATTGCTCTTACACGTTAACAACTTAACATAAACAAAGACTCGAGAAATCCTAAGTCTTGTTGATGCCAACTTCTCACCAAAAGAAAATCGACTCCTCCGTAAAGATTATTTATAAGGGCACATCAAAAGTTGATCAAGGCTAGTCCAAATCTAACTTTAATTTATTTACAAGTTTGTCATTGAAAAACTTAGTCAGGACTAGTCCAAATGTAAATATATAAGTAAAACTTTTTATTTTTAAAGAACAACTAAAAACAAGAAGAAAGAAGAAAAACAAGAAGAACAAGAACATGAAAAAAGAAAAACAAGAAGAATCTCTTTCTCCAAATCCTAGTTAGTTTGTTTGTTTTTTTTTTTTTTTTTGTTCTCTTCTAATTTCTCATATATTTTTTCTCCAAACCCTAGTTTATGGATGAAACCCTAGTTGTAGAAAAAATTGGATTATCAAATCTATTAATCTACTAATTGGATGAAATCCTAATTCTAGAAAAAATCGATTTGTTGAGCAAGTCCATATCAGCAACAATTTCTGACAGTCCTAAAAGTATTGAGGACTGCCAAAAATTGTGGCAGTCCTGAAAGGGACTTGCTGTACAACAGGACTGCCACAATTTCTGGCAGTCCTAGAAGTATTGGGGACTGTCAGAAATTGTGGCAGTCCTGAAAGAGACTTGCTATACAGCAGGACTGTCACAATTTCTGGCAGTCCTATAAGTATTAAGGACTGCCAGGAATTGTGGCAGTCCTGAAAGGGGCTTGCTGTACAGCAAGTACATTTCAGGACTGATACAATTTTTGGTAGTCCTAAAATCGAAATGGCCGAATGAAAAAAAAACATATGTTAGGGTTTATTTTCATGCATTTTTTGTGAGAAAGAATGAAATAAACATGGTAGGGTTTATTTTCGTACATTCTTTGTGAGGAATGAAAATGAAAGTTGTAGGAAAAAAAACTAGGGTTTTGATGGAAATGATGGAGAAAAAAACTGGGTTTAGAGTGGAAAAATGGTGGAGAAGAAGATGAAGAAGAAGAAGTATAGTTTGGGGAGTGGGAAATGGTAAAGAAGAAGAAGAAGAGGAGGAGGAGGAGGAGGAGGAGGAGGAGGTGGAAGAAAGTTATGATTTTGGAAGAGAGATAGTGAAATTTTGAAATGAAGCTTAAAATTTGGATTTGGGGGATGGGGGGAGGGGGGTTGGGACAACCAATGAGTAAGAAAATGGAATGTACTGAATAATTTTCTCTCAATTCTGAGCTAGCCCCAATCTTGGCTAGTCCTGATCAACTTTTGATGTGCCCTTATAAATAATCTCCATAAATGATGGTTCAAGAGCCCATCGACAAGTTTGTCAGCAATTCTAGCCAGTGCCAATGTCCCCGTCGGATGTGGTCCGATGGATCGCAAGCGGGTCCGATGTCGCCACCCATTTCTTTCGAGTTATGCTTCTTTTGGATTGAAAATATAATTTAGTTCTTATATATATATAACTAGCTCTGTTAATTTTCCAGGTGTATGTATAATGTTACAGGTAAGATATTCATTTTCGAAGGTAGTATATACCTAGAAGGAACGTTTAGGCTTTGATATGGCAAAGATCTCTCATAAGTCATAATTACAAGATCTCTACAACTCCGTAACCCACAATAGTAGAGAAAGTACACAAAAACCATATAAATCTCCTGAGATATATAACACCCGAAAGGATCTTCGAAAATCAATCTCACTCTCTCTCTTCTTCAACCTCTTTTTTTTCTTTCTCTCAACATATATATTGGTGGCTATCACACCTTTTTTTAGCACAATAATGTATAATACTAGGAATCCTAGGCCCCTTTACAAAACATGTCATATCTCCATAGATGAAAATCCAATCCTAGGTAGGCATGACATAAGTTTCTATATTTAGAAACTCAATACAACTAGGTAGGACTAGAACTTTGCCCAAATCATGTATATTATATTAGGATTAGTAAATATGAGCCAAATCTAATAATCACCATATTGGATCATATTCACCGTCCAACTCAAGAAGCATCAAGTAACCTCCAGCCTTCAATCCTCAAACAAAATTCTCTATCTTACAAACACCTCCTCTCTCTAAGACACTGGTCGTCTAGTCCAGATCAACTAAACTCAAGTTGGCTCAAATTCGCACTTCACTCTATAGCATCGCCCATCTTAGAGCATTAACAGTCGTCGCATCTGGATAAATAAATCATACTCGCTTTCTCGAGCCACAAATGCTTGACCCACTATCTGTGAACCATCACGAATATCCAACCCAAAAATCATAGGAGCATGCACCAACTCGAGTAGTGTCTCTTACTGGCTGATAAATATTATCGTACTTATCTCCCTTAATAAGCATGATGCAATCACATGATGTCACACTTAGAACTCTACCTCCCGTTGAAAAATTACAGTTCATAGAGTCTAACAAGCCTAACGATGTGAGATTCTTGCATCTTTGGTACGTATTATACCCCTTTAAGCCTACACACCATGTCATCATATATTTTAATATCAAGTATTCCTTTACTGGAAACCTCAAAAACTGAGTCATCACACAAGAAATCAATACTAGTCTTCTTATGTAGAGAAGCAAAACAAGATGCATTTGAGTAAATGTGTGGAGAACTACAAGAATCTAATATTCAACCATGAGTAACTTTCTTTTCTTGGAAAGTTTCATAAGATCGTCTGAAATTTCATTAGAAACATACGTCATGACCGCCACATCTTATTCTTCTCTGCATGCTAAGGATGATTTCTTCTGATGTGGATGAATTTCTTGCAATGCCAACATTCGCTTCCCTTCTTTCTTGATGTCGATCAAGATCGTGTCGCTACTGATCCTTTATCAAGAGTCATTTCTCTTTTGCCTGCCATAATCGCCAATTGTTTATCGTCATAAGCATAAATTTTCAATAATATTTTAGATATGTCACACCCCGTTTCCAAATAGCGAAAACCAGGTACATTGATACATCTCCAGGCTACGCACAAACACACCATTCAAATATTTAGATTGCGATTGTCGCTTGTAAAAGCTAGGATAAGGCACAAAATATATTACATTCTAAAACTTTCATACATAACCTTTATATTATTTTACATGACTTGTCTGTCATGTTCCATCAAAACATTTAATTTACATATTTTGACAACAAGATGAACTTTGTCGACATCCCGGCCAAGCTACCCGATGATCATTCATCTCCATATTCATCGTACAGAGGCAATGTCTCTTCCGGGTTCTCGTCTTCCCCTAGTGAACAAATACTAGGTCGTTTAGAAATGACAGCAAGTCCTCGGTCCAAAGGCGATAAGAAATATGAAATATAATTCAGAAGAACTGAATGAATATGAGAAATGTGATTTAATTCGTTTATTGTAACATAATAAGAATCGTTATATATCCTAATTCAACAAGTTATCACACAAGACCTATCTACAATATAATCACAAACACTATTTCTCATGGTTATACAATTTTAGAGAACACATGTGGATCACGATCACCCTCTATTTTTCCGACAATAATCCCATTTATCCTGGACCAGGTGGTGTCTGTATTGGGTACGGTGCCTTAGTGTAATGCCCCAGAACCAGAATACTGGAGAGCGGGGGCATACATAGCCAGCTACGTATATTGAAGTACAACCCACCTCGTTATACGGTCACGGCTGTCTAGATGCGCGAGAGTTTAACTACAAGCCATCAGTCTCTTAGGGTCATGAACAAGCCTATTGTCTCAATCTCAAGCAAGTAATAGCAGTTATAAGATGTCAGAGCACCAAATATACAATAGTAAGGCGTCCCATATATTACATATTTGGATGATCAGGAAGCTAGTCATACAAAATACGAAAACTAGCAAGAGTTTCAGTCATACATGATCAACCCTAGGATTTGTCAATCATGTTACAGCCCGTAGGCAGACAGTAAGTAAAGGTGCAATACGAGCTAACATGTGCTCTCGCCGGCTAAACGTCTCAAAAGAATATTTATACAATAAAGTGGGAGAACAAAAAGAAACTCACTCGTTGCCTTGGTTACGCCTGGTGATCACCATCTGGCTGGAAGACAGGAAGATCCTCTGAAGCTACTCCGGTATCTGGTCATGCAAAACCAGCTGGGTCAGATCCCAGAAAGTGCAAGAGCCACAAAGAAGGCTTCACTTAAGAACTAAAACCAACGATTAGCACAAAACACAAAAATATAATAAAACGGAAGATATGGAAATCATGATGATATACGATAAGGTAACCATGGGACTATTCAGATAACCAAGTTACAACTTTTAAACCAAACAAGGACCGGGGTTGTAACCCTTCATCTGAACGGAACTTGGTTTCCCACCATTTATCGATAAAGTAAAGCACAAGCAATCAGGTCATGTTATAATCTTGTATAGGATCAGGACTAGACTGGGCTAGACTCCATCCAATCAATCACGGCCAAGCAATGAGTACGGCTTGATACTTTAACTAACTAGGGTTATCACAGGCCTAGTTACTAACAAGATGCAATGAGATGTTCCAACAGCCACAAGCCCTGCAGACCATCCAGGTTATCCAGGTCGAATATCCGTTCATGAAGTGTGCAACATAAGACAGTGTGCTAGAAATGTGCCCTACTCGTCGACAGGCTACAAGTCCACTTGCGCGCCTGTCACGCCCCACTCCTGTAGGAGCGATCGTCCTCGCTAAGGCGTGATGCCGCACGGGCCTAGGTTGTGCCCGTACAAGGCCAAGTCCAGAAACGGCCGATTTGAGCTAGGCCACAGAGTCGAACAGAGTATCTCCATTGCAGCGGAAAGTAAATAAACACAAGTAGAAGCGAATTCGAACTCTTTATTGATATTCAAAATGGTTACAAGCGGCGCTAGGACGATATTACAAATCGCTCAAGCTCTCTCTCTGAAACATAAAAGGCGTGCCAAGTGGCTTACAAGATAGAATGATACATGGCGATGTTCCAATACATTATGTCCTGTATATGGTGCTCCAGCTCCTTGCAACGCTCCAAGGCTCGAGAGATAGCTCCGCGCCTTAGCACGTTCGAGGAAAGCTCCGCACCCGCCGACGTTTCCTACTTCCTACAAGCAGACTGTGGGATTATCAGTATATTGTTATGCACTGGTGGGGAGGCTAGCTCGCCCACAACGCCATCATTACCAAACACGTTCCATTTACTTTTGTGCATCTCTATCATTCATTGTCTTTCTAATCTTGCCTTAGGATCAATTTCATGGCATATGTCATAACCTATCCCGTGTTGCCAAATTCAAGTGTCGCATGAAAATACATACATGACTTACCCATACTTACCGTCCGGCCTTCCCTGTCCAAAGTAAACCAAGTTAGACAACAGTTCATATATTTTAACTTAACATGATACACGTAAGCATTCACTGTAAAGGGCGTGTTCCTGTCTCAGATTCTAGCGCGTCGTAGGCGTGTGTTCTTTTAACTCGTTTGCATGAAGTACTCTTTGTCATTTGGTGTGATACATTTCAAACCGTTCAGTAGGCACTTGTTCATTTAACTTAGACTACTTTGATTTCAATGCAAGGACTTGCATGTGGATAGCCACCAGCAAAGCCCACTTAATCTATATGCACCGGTCGCTGGCATGACAAGCCATTTTGGACATTTCCCCTTAGTATTTCTCAACTTAGCGTAGGGTGATGGCTGGTACACCCCGTTAAGTCTCTTGAAATACCCTGCACTTACGTCTCCCGGTGCCCAAGCCCGCACCAGGCAGCCCGTAAGCCCCGACTTTTGATTCCGCCTAGGCCGGCCACGGTATACTCCACACAACGCCCGTGCCGCAGAATCCTTCCACTACCACGGCCACGGTATACTCCACACAACGCCCGTGCCGTTTGTCCACGACCATTTCGTATTATCTTGTCATTTAAATTAACGACTATCTCCGAACCGTAGGCTAACCCTTAGCCATAATGCGTTATCGACCAGGTTGGCGTCCGTACAGCGCGGGTAGCGAGCCCCGTTGCATGTACCCGTCACACCTGTCGCTAACCATTCTTTCTTTTATTATCTTTTATTCATTCTTTCTTTTCTTTCTTTCACTTGTCTGTTTGTTCATCGATTCATTCACGTATTCATTCTTTCATTCGTTGATTCATTCATTCACTTATTCGTTCATTCATTCATTCATATATTTTGTAACTCCTCGTGCGGGAGTCGCCTTGGCGACCCATCGGTCCCATACTTTCAATGTTGCTAAACTCTACTTGGAACGACTATGTTGATAGTCTTCCCATCTCATTGTTGTAAACCATTCATTATTTTATTGTTGAACGCATAAGGGACTTGAACGTAAGCTTGTGCCGTAGCACGAGCGTAGGGCGCGGTACGAGAGTTCTCACATTTTTCTATGTTCCTTTCCATATTCTATACAAGCATGCAAGATGGGATTAATCCCTTAGCTAGGTGCGTTGGGTCATTTATTAGCATGCGCGGTGTTATCGCCTAGCAATTTCAGTGATAGTGTCCGTATTATTATGTGTCTAGGCTAAGCAAAGACGGGTTCATCGGAGCCACCCACCTTAGCGATGTTCGCATCGGCCGAGCGACACTCTGAGTGCGCCTTTGAAAGTCTAAGTCTGGATTCATCTTTGACGGGCCAATGTAAGTCTTGCATCGATTCTTCATCAGGTCGATGCCAACTCTTCGGGTCGACGGCTCGTTTGAGTCGTTGTACTTGCCGTTTGAATCGGCGTTCCGCTAGGGCGGAGCGGGTCATTACATAATACACCACTCAAAACAAGTCTCGTCCTCGAGACTTCCTGAGTGCAGGTCATCCTACCGTTCCCTTAACTCGTGTCGTCGTGTTTCTTAGACAATTCTATCGAACGGCTCTATCGTTCGATGGCATCGAACTATGCACGGTTATCCTTCCAAGTTTTATGTTGCATGTGTTTGAGGAATTTTATCGAATGACTGTCCATTCATTTTTGACTTAATGTTACTTATTCAATCGTCGAGTTTCTTCGAATTGGTTGCTATTTTTTCGTGTCATGGGACTGAAACGGTCGTACGAGGTTCGTTGAAATTCTCAAACACGAGAGTCGTAGGCTGAGGCAAACTCGCTCATTCGTTCATGCGTATCTCAACACCCACTTGCAGCTGCATTCGAGTTCATCATATCGCTGAGTTTGGATCGTGCACGCATTCAAGGCGTCCCCCGAATACGTACATTTCAACCAAGCTTAGCGACTAGCGAAGTCGGACAAGCTACTTGTGATAGTTTTGATTTGCCGATCGTTTTGCTAACTTCGATTTAAAACCGAACTCATGTGTGTATCACATATCATTTATCTCGGTACTCGAGATGATCCGATTCGCTTCTCAAGCGCTCTTGTCAACGAAATCAATACGATTTCTTCTTAGCGGAGTCGGCCAAGTCTAAGTAATTCCCGTCCGATTCGAGACCAAGTATTGCACTATCATCGAGTACGTCTTTCGACCAATGATTCATTTCGTTATTTCAACTTTACTTGCGCATCATCCATTCCTATCATTTCCATCATTTGGGGCCATTCTCGTTGTCGTTCACGTACACTCCTAATTTCCCGTCCTACTATAAGTCTTGTTGCCCCAAGTCTATCGTCCGTCCAGACGATACTCTAATATCAATCGCACAGGTTCAATCACTCGGTATAGGGTCGTCCGCCTATCCGCTAGGCTATTTCTTTTCGAGGCTAAGTCAATGTCAGGATTGGAATCACAGTTCCCCAATAATAATGCCAACACTGACCCCAATCCTAGGGTCAAAACAAAGTCGGAAGTACGGGGTTCTCTACCCAAGCTCGCGTCACTCAGATTTCTAAACATCGAGCACGATCACCTATTCGCATCAACGTATTTGTTGCGTATATTCGAATCCATTAAATCACCTAATCGACATACTTCACATATCCATTCTAACCAATTCATGTATTCGATCACGAGGTCATCCAGCTCGATAATACATTGTGTCCCAATCTCACGCGAGTCCGATTATCCACGACGGTTCATGAATCACCATGCAACGCTCCCGCAGATTAATCATTCTCATCGAGGCGTAACTCTTACTTGCATCTAGACTAATTCGTTCTCGATACGCGGATTGGACCTACGCAATCCTCAAATTCAACCGTCACGCACGCTAAGTCATTCTCGAGTCCACCTTCACGTCAAACCACAAGTCGAAGCAATCAAATTGCCACACCATCCAAGTTCAATCACTCCCGCCGTATGAATCACCATATCAGCGCTCACGCGGAGTGATCGTCATAATTCCGACGCAACGCATGTGCGAGGCTGGAGTTGCGCTCGCATAAGACAAGAATGTCAACGTTGTGGTTGTCAACGAAGCAAATCCAAGCATTCACATTTTCATCCAAACCAAATCAATTCGATAGTTAGACCGTCATGCGTTCAACTAGAAAATCCTCGAGCCAAATCTATCTTTCCCTCGGCACATCTTTAACATCCCAGGTATAGCATCCAACGGAACAATAACATTTGTACGATCGTCATTCACAGAGTCAGAGTACCCCCGAGTTATCGTATATCGATCTTTGATACGCCTCAATACCATCGACGATATACGTAACCTGACGATCTTCCTTTGCAACCGGTTTCGAGTCGTACGTTGATGCTGTTGTCCGAGTTGGATATTCCACAATTTCATTTAATATTCAAGATCAAGTTCAACTGCTATTCTTCAAGTAGTTTCAAGATCGTTGTTCAAACTCAAGTCACAATTCGATTGAATCAATCCGAAATCGTACGCGCGATCCTCTAAGTTTCCTCGATCAAGACCATTCATTTTCATTCATCGTTCCGAACTATTTTCTAACTCGCGTTGCCCATTGACAAGTTGTCCAGCGACATCTCGTTCGGGACTTTTGAAGTCACGACCAACTAAGCATGACGCGTTCTAAGGCTTTGCGCGATCGCATCGCCTCGCCGACATACTCGTACGATCCGTAAATCCTTTAGTCTCGCTCGAACATTTTCTATAACGTCCATACACCACTCAGGGTTCGAGCCACTCGATTGGTCATCGACGCTCACTCTTATTCTTCCTCGAAGCTATCACATACACCACTCGGAGTCAAGTCATACGATCTAGTCCTCAATCACGTTCGCGTCATGCGCTAAGACATCCTTCAGATTCGTTCGACGAATCTCTAGCGTAATCGCTCACGTCGCCTTGACGTACTAAGTCGTTCGCACTAATCCTCAAAATCTAAGCCAATCTTTTGGGTACGCCTAAGCGTTAACTCGATAGCGTTCCTATTGATAGATACTCAAAGTGTATCTCCGTTCTCGATCGAGCGATACTTGATATCGCTCGCAACCCGATTGCACCCAAAAGTCGAGGTGCGCGACACGCGGACTAAGTTGTGCCGTATAACCATCTCGTGCGGACTATACTTTGGCCTCGTGTACTTGTTTGCTGTCAGCGTAAACTCATTCAAGTACGCACTGCGTTTACTAACTCTTAGTATCGGTTCCTTCCAACTCAAGTCCGTCGTGGTTTGGCACAAAGGCCTTCGCCTATCGATCCCTTCAACCGAGCACTTGTACGAGCTTTTGAAAATATTAGACTTATTGTATGGAACATCCCAAGGCACAACGAGAGAGAGAGCGTAAACTTCTTTTGTTTCAAAACCGAGCTTTCAAACTGAGAGAATCGAAATAAAGTCCAAGGACGTAAAGCCGTGCTCTGATACCAAATTGTCACGCCCCGCTCCCGTAGGAGCGATCGTCCTCGCTAAGGCGTGATGCCGCACGGGCCTAGGTTGCGCCCGTGCAAGGCCAAGTCCAGAAACGGCCGATTTGAGCTAGGCCACAGAGTCGAACAGAGTATCCCCATTGCAGCGGAAAGTAAATAAACACAAGTAGAAGCGAATTCGAACTCTTTATTGATATTCAAAAAGGTTACAAGCGGTGCTAGGCCGATATTACAAATCGCTCAAGCTCTCTCTCTGAAACATAAAAGGCGTACCAAGTGGCTTACAAGATAGAATAATACATGGCGATGTTCCAATACATTATGTCCTGTATATGGTGCTCCAGCTCCTTGCAACGCTCCAAGGCTCGAGAGATAGCTCCGCGCCTTAGCACGTTCGAGGAAAGCTCTGCACCCGCCGATATTTCCTGCTTCCTGCAAGCAGACTGTGGGGTTATCAGTACATTGTTATGCACTGGTGGGGAGGCTAGCTCGCCAACAACGCCATCATTACCAAACACGTTCCATTTACTTTTGTGCATCTCTATCATTCATTGTCTTTCTAATCTTGCCTTAGGATCAATTTCATGGCATATGTCATAACCTATCCCGTGTTGCCAAATTCAAGTGTCGCATGGAAATACATACATGACTTACCCATACTTACCGTCCGGCCTTCCCTGTCCAAAGTAAACCAAGTTAGACAACATTTCATATATTTTAACTTAACATGATACACGTAAGCATTCACTGTAAAGGGCGTGTTCCTGTCTCAGATTCTAGCGCGTCGTAGGCGTGTGTTCTTTTAACTCGTTTGCATGAAGTACTCTTTGTCATTTGGTGTGATACATTTCAAACCGTTCAGTAGGCACTTGTTCATTTAACTTAGACTACTTTAATTTCAATGCAAGGACTTGCATGTGGATAGCCACCAGCAAAGCCCACTTAATCTATATGCACCGGTCGCTGGCATGACAAGCCATTTTGGACATTTTCCCTTGGTATTTCTCAACTTAGCGTAGGGTGATGGCTGGTACACCCCGTTAAGTCTCTTGAAATACCCTGCACTTACGTCTCTCGGTGCCCAAGCCCGCACCAGGCAGCCCGTAAGCCCCGACTTTTGATTCCGCCTAGGCCGGCCACGGTATACTCCACACAACGCCCATGCCGCAGAATTCTTCCACTACCACGGCCACGGTATACTCCACACAACGCCCGTGCCGTTTGTCCACGACCATTTCGTATTATCTTGTCATTTAACTTAACGACTATCTCCGAACCGTAGGCTAACCCTTAGCCATAATGCGTTATCGACCAGGTTGGCGTCCGTACAGCGCGGGTAGCGAGCCCCGTTGTACGTGCCCGTCACACCTGTCGCTAACTATTCTTTCTTTTATTATCTTTCATTCATTCATTCTTTTCTTTCTTTCACTTGTCCGTTTGTTCATCGATTCATTCACGTATTTATTCTTTCATTCGTTGATTCATTCATTCACTTATTCGTTCATTCATTCATTCATATATTTTGTAACTCCTCGTACGAGAGTCGCCTTGGCGACCTATCGGTCCCATACTTTCAATGTTGCTAAACTCTACTCGGAACGACTATGTTGATAGTCTTCCCATCTCATTGTTGTAAACCATTCATTGTTTCATTGTTGAACGCATAAGGGACTTGAACGTAAGCTTGTGCCGTAGCACGAGCGTAGGGCGCGGTATGAGAGTTCTCACATTTTTCTATGTTCCTTTCCATATTCTATACAAGCATGCAAGATGGGATTAATCCCTTAGCTAGGTGCGTTGGGTCATTTATTAGCATGCGCGGTGTTATCGCCTAGTAATTTCAGTGATAGTGTCCGTATTATTATGTGTCTAGGCTAAGCAAAGACGGGTTCATCGGAGCCACCCACCTTAGCGATGTTCGCATCGGCCGAGCGACACTCCGAGTGCGCCTTTGAAAGTCTAAGTCTGGATTCATCTTTGACGGGTCAATGTAAGTCTTGCATCGTTTCTTCATCAGGTCGATGCCAACTCTTCGGGTCGACGGCTCGTTTGAGTCGTTGCACTTGCCGTTTGAATCGGCGTTCCGCTAGGGCGGAGCGGGTCATTACAGCGCCCAGATAACGGGATTGCCTGTAGCTGAGAAATCTCTTCATGACTACTGGATTATTCTAGTTATTAGTCTTAGTCAATTTAAGTAGGTACCCCTGACCATGGTACTCAGGGGTCCCTGCCCTAGACATGATACAAGATAATACTGGTTCACTTGTACAAACACAATCGTCCACGATGTCCAGGTCATTCTTTCTTGTCATGTCATGCTAGCCGTCGCAACAGCTTTCAATAGTTCCCATCATGCATTACTTGCCATGTCTTATCATGTCCTGTCATGTTACTTATCGTGTTATGCCATGCCATGCCATGTCAATTCACCTGTCACACCATGTCATGTACAATTATTATTCCAATCATGTCAATTAATTCGTGATTTATCAAGTTCATGACAAAAGGCGTAAGAATATAAAAGCAATAGATTACGCTAAGGGGGCTCAAGATTCTACGCGGGCAATACTATGCTAGGCCAAAGAGACCCCACGCGTAAAACAGCTCTACGCGGGCAAGACCTAAAGATATGCAGCTCTACGCGAGCAAGAGTGCATGCGAGCAGGATTTTACGCGAGCAAGCGCTCTACGCGAGCGGAGCTCTACGCTAGTGAGCATTCTACGCGAGTGAGGCTCTACGCATGGGGCACTCTACGCTAGTGAGACTCTACGCAGCAGGAGGATCTACGCGAGCGGGAGTCTACGCGAGCGGGAAGGCCCCTGCGTAAAGTTCAATTGAACTCGGCGTAGAATGGATTACGCGGTCACGTGGGAACGTGTGCGTAAAAGGTCAATAATACGCGGGCACGTAAAACGTGGGCGTAAAGAGAGTAAATGATACGCTGGCACGTAAAATGTGGGCGTAAAAA
Organism: Iris pallida; assembly: GCA_029216955.1. NCBI lineage: Eukaryota > Viridiplantae > Streptophyta > Magnoliopsida > Asparagales > Iridaceae > Iris > Iris pallida. The sequence continues at coordinate 449,098 of JANAVB010044820.1, forward strand.
CTAGATACTATGCTAACACGTAAGAACGTGTGCGTAAAACTTCATCTTCTCCCCAAAGCCGATATAAGCAGGCGTAAAAGCTCAAGAAAGTCTCATCTCGATCAAGACACGATGAAGTCCAATCATTCCAAGACCAATCTTGCGTGAAATCAGAGTGCCTACTACATGGAACTCTCAGTTTCAGAAAACAAGCCAGTTAGTAGATCAAGACCAAGAAATCCAAAAATAAATAAGCTTAGATCTACATGAAATGAACCATGGAAACTAAAAATACTAAGTACTAAAGTGTCTTAGAATCTCGTGAGGAAGACAATGGAACAATAAAATTTGAGTTCCTCCATGAAGCAAGTTGCACTTGCCTACTGTGGTGCTCGGTAGAGAAACGAAGAAGAAGAAAAGCAGTAATGAGAAATGAATGAAGAGAGAGAAGGGTTGTTGGGATTAATAAATGATGGAGGGTGGTAGGTAGGGGTTTGCATTCCAACCCAAACCGAACCAACCAAGCCGAACCCAATCGAACCCGATGCATGCCAGAACCATGAAATGCTAACTAACTCATGCCAATGCAGAACCCAAGGCTAGCCAATCAGGACAAGTCTAATTACAGGTCCGAGATTACGTACACGTATACCAAAATATGTAATACGAACAACAGGCATTACACTTAGATCCGACCCCCCACATATTGTGGGAAACTTATATTCATTAACTTTTTAAATTTTGATTTTATTCTTGGAATTTACTGAACTGTTCTTTGTTCTCTGTTGGTGAGCTAGGCCTCACCCCTGCCATCGCAAGGCCTTACAGAAGCGGGACTACTGATCAGCTTTTATTGGTATTATTATATTGTAGGGATTTCGATAGCAGTTGTTCTCTCCTACTGTAACCCCTGTTTCTCAAAATTTTATTTTATTTTATTTTACTATGTTTGAAAGTAATTTATTTTTGAAACTTTGTAAAAGATATTTACTATTTTTTCTACATTTCAAAATATAGTTTGTAATTAACGGTTTGAAAGTACTATTTAGTTTTAATAAATATTTGTTCTTGAAATTTTATTATTGAAATTATAAAGTTATTTATTATTATGTTTGGATTTTCAAAAAAATATTGGTTTCAAAAATAGTTTAAAAATCATGATTATTTTTGGAGCAACAAAATGATTTAGTAACTTATTTTGAATAAGATTTAGATTTATAAAATATATTTTACCTTATTTGATAACATCAAACATTATTTAAAATACTTATGGTGACTAATTGTGGTATTAAGAATTATCTAATATAGATTTGAAATATTATTTGATTTAACGATTTATCTATTATATGATTTAAATTGCTTTGATAAATATTAAATTTATCTTAAAGTTATTATGTTGAATTTGATTTGGATTTAGATTTGGATTTGAATTCATATGATTTGGATTTAAATAATTTATTTGATTTAAATTTATGGAGAGACTTGTCCGTTAGAAATTTTAATCCTATTTGAATCATATCTAGTATTAGATAGATTATTTCTTATTTGAACTAATCATTTCCTATCCAAATTAGTTTGTAATCCTAATCATATCTTTATTGATTGAGTTCTAATCATATCCTAATTCACTAATTGCTTTCCATTATCTATATATATTGAACCTATAAAATAAAATCATCCCTCATACCTTCTTTTCCAAAATTTCTCTCTTTTTTCGTCATAAATACCCCAAATTCGTCTTAAATTCAGCCTTCATTTTCAAATGTTTTACCCACTTCGAAGGGCCATAACTTCCAACTCCGGACTCTGTTTGACCTCCAGTTTTTTTGTTGTAACCGTCTCGAGGTATATTTTCTGAATATAAAATTTATTTTTAAATAATCTTAACCTAATTTTCTGGAAAATTCATGGAGTGTCAGTTGTCCGAAATTTGACATGTTTTGGTGTTTTCGAGATTCCGGGAGAACCAGGAATCAGAATCATGATCCGTTTGAAGTTTCGGAACGCTGATGAAAAAGTAAACATTATATATTTTTCTCAACAATTTTATAAAATATTTTATTTTTTGTTCTTATTTTAGAGGCCCGTCTCATCAATTGAGATAATCTTGCATATTTTTGGCATCTACGACTATTTGTGCTAACACAATCATACCGTTCGTCAACTGCAACCAACTCAAGGCAAGTTTCACTGTAGCATTATATTACCTTTATTTTATACTACATGTATCCCTATATCGTCTTTTCACTTGCATCTTTATATTCCATGTTGTCACTGTTCTAGATTTATCATGATAATTGCTTGTACACGAGAGTTAGAGTCGTTAAAGTATATGTACATGTTCATGCCTAATTCTTAGTTTATTGTGATTCTCGTTTGTCATATTGTTAATGTTAATCGTGTTGGACATATATTTGTGAGATAGTCGGGAGGGGAAATACTACTAGAATGCATGTGGTCTACGCAATGTACAATTTTTCCCAATGTCAATGTTGATAGCAGTCGTTGCACCTCACGCACCGACTGCCGGATATCCTAACCCGTCCACATGCGGAACACTTGTATTCTAAAATACACAGTACACGTGACCTCTTGTTGCTATATTGTTTATTCGTTTTCTTTCCATTGAATCGACTGTCATGTTGTCTTTATGCTATAGCTATACTCTTTTGTGTCAGGCCTATAGTTCGTTCTCCTTATTATTGTTTCCTTCATTCATGTATAATATATTGTGTAGTGTGGTGTTATGGTGAGCTTGTTCCATTCCTGACTGGAAACCTATTTTTTTAGTTGACAGATTCTTGATGACTTGCTCTCTTGCTTTGGTTTCTTCGGGTGGAGTTAGAGACATCTTGGAGGTCAAACATAGATTCCAATAGATAGTTTAGATTTGTTGTATTAGAATTTTGTGAGACATTGTATTTTGTTAAATATAAATCTTGTAAATTTTTATAATTGATTTAGAAATGTGAATGAGCAATAAAATAATATTTTATGTGATATGAGCATTATGGTTAGACAACGTACTACCGCCGACACTGCGGCGTAGGCTAGACTTGGACACGCACTCGTATCCCGAAAAGCGGGTACGGGTCGTGACAAGTTTTTATGGTACTCCATGCAGGTCCGTTTTTGCAAAATTATGCGAACTTGTGGTAGTACCTATATTAGTCGTACTACTGCAAGCCTGCGATTAGGATGCTCATTCACAATTAGGTTGATTTAATTTTTTTAAAAATGACTACGCCTAGGACTAGGTACACCGTGGGTAACCCATAGAATTATTTTGAATTGATTGTATAGGTAGTTAAGGTTGTTACATATGCTACATGATTAAGGTGGTGATATTCGTTGAATTTTAAGATGTCTTATTTGATGAAGTTAAAATTGTGATTTGATAAATGACTCTAATCAAAGATGGATAGAATTTTCGATTGATAAATTGAATATTTTGGTTACTGTTGAAGATAAAAATTTTAGCTTTTGGTATTCTGAGGTTTAAATTTCTATATGATCGATGAATTATTGATAAGGTCGAATATTTAATTTTTGGAAATAATTTTGATTTGATCAATAAAATTGAGGTATGATTTGAAAATTTATGGAATTTAAATTTTTGAGGAGATTATGAAAATGTTGAATTTTGAATTTAAAATAAAATTTAGAAATTTAAAGTTTTGTTAAGTTAGATTTTGAAGATATTTATCAAGTTGGATTAAGGGTTGTGAATTTGGTAAGATGATATTCATGATTGCAACATCACGGTATTAAATTGAGTTAGTGATTTAAAAAAAAATATGATTGAATTTGAGGAATTTTTTAAAAATATTCTTGAGGATACAAATTTATAAGATTGATGAGTGATAACTTAGATGTCATGTAGGTAATACTCCTCCGAACTATATCCATTGACTACATTCTTCCATCCTTCTTGATCAATCTTCTTATTAAGAAAAAAAATATTATTTTTATCTCATTGATCATAATTCCTTTTTAAATTTTTCTATCTTTTCACCTGACCAACCAAGCCTATTTTTCCCGTCATCCTTAAATTTCGAGGACAAAATTTTTCTAAGGTGGGTAGATTTGTAACCCTTGTTTCTCAAATTTTTATTTTATTTTATTTTATTGTGTTTGAAAGTAATTTATTTTTGAAACTTTGTAAAAGATATTTACTATTTTTTCTGCATTTCAAAATATAGTTTGTAATTAACGGTTTAAAAGTACTATTTAGTTTTAATAAATATTTGTTCTTGAAATTTTATTATTGAAATTATAAAGTTATTTATTATTATGTTTGGATTTTCAAAAAAAAATATTGGTTTCTAAAATAGTTTGAAAATCATGATTATTTTTGGAGCAACAAAAAGATTTAGTAACTTATTTTGAATAAGATTTATATTTATAAATTTTTTTTCCTTATTTGATAACATCAAACATTATTTAAAATACTTATGGTGACTAATTGTGGCATTAAGAATTATCTAATCTAGATTTGAAATATTATCTGATTTAATGATTTATCTATTATATGATTTAAATTGCTTAGATAAACATTAAATTTATCTTAAAGTTATTATGTTGAATTTGATTTGGATTTAGATTTGGATTTGAATTCATATGATTTGGATTTAAATAATTTATTTGATTTAAATTTATGGAGAGACTTGTCCGTTAGAAATTCTAATCCTATTTGAATCATATCTAGTATTAGATAGATTATTTCTTATTTGAACTAATCATATTCCTATCCAAATTAGTTGGTAATCATAATCATATCTTTATTGATTGAGTTCTAATCATATCCTAATTCACTAATTGCTTTCCATTATCTATATATATTGAACCTATAAAATAAAATCATCTCTCATACCTTTTTTTTTCAAAATTTATCTCTTTTTCGTCATAATTATCCTAAATTCGTCATAAATTCAGCCTTCCTTTTCAAATGTTTTACCAACTTCGAAGGGCCATAACTTCCAACTCCGGACTCCGTTTGACCTCCAATTTTTTTTGCTGTAACCGTCTCGAGGTATATTTTCTGAATATAAAATTTATTTTCAAATAATTTTAACCCAATTTTTTGAAAAATTTGTGGAGTGTCAGTTGTCCAAAATTTGACACGTTTCGGTGTTTTCGAGATTCCGGGAGAACCAGAAATCGAAATCATGATCCGTTTGAAGTTTCGGAATGCTGATGAAAAAGTACACATCATATATTTTTCTCAATAATTTTATAAAATATTTTATTTTTTGTTTTTATTTTAGGGGTCCGTCTCATCAATTGAGATCATCTTGCGTATTTTTGGCATCTACGACTATTTGTGCTAACACAATCATACCATGCGTCAACTGCAACCAACTCAAGGCAAGTTTCACTGTAGCATTATATTACCTTTATTTTATACTGCATGTATCCCTATATCGTCTTTTCACTTGCATCTTTTTATTCCATGTTGTTACTGTTCTAGATTTATCATGATAATTGCTTGTACACGAGAGTTAGAGTCGCTAAAGTATATGTACATGTTCATACCTAATTTCTAGTTTATTATGATTCTCGTTTGTTGTGGTGTTAATGTTAATCGTGTTGGACATGTACTTGTGAGATAGTCGGGAGGGGGAATACAACTAGTATGCATGTGGTCTATGCAATGTACAATTTTTCCCAATGTCAATGTTGATAGCAGTCGTTGTACCTCACGTACCGACTGACGGATGTCCTAACCCGTCCACATGTGGAACACTTGTATTCTAAAGTACACAGTACACGTGACCTCTTGTTGCTATATTGTTTATTCGTTTTCTTTCCATTGAGTCGACTGTCATGTTGTCTTTATGCTATAGCTATACTCTTTCGTGTCAGGCCTATAGTTCGTTCTCCTTATTATTGTTTCCTTCATGCATGTATATTATATTGTGTAGTGTGGTGTTATGGTGAGCTTGTTCCATTCCTGACTGGAAACCTATTTTTTTAGTTGACAGATTCTTTATGACTTGCTCTCTTGCTTTGGTTTCTTCGGGTGGAGTTAGAGACATCTTGGAGACCAAACATAGATTCTAATAGATAGTTTAGATTTGTTGTATTAGAATTTTGTTAGACATTGTATTTTGTTAAATATAAATCTTGTAAATTTTTATAATTGATTTAGAAATATGAATGATTAATAAAATGATCACTACCAAATTACAGTATTTTAGCGACGGCCATTTAGCGACGGAAATTTTCCGTCGCTATTACCGTCGGATCACCGACGGATTTGTGACGGAATACCGACGGAAAGCAGTGGACAATTTTTTTTATTTTTTTATGTCCATATCCGTCGCTACGCCGTCGATAGGTCGTCGGCCAAGTAGCGACGGTTTTATATCCGTCGCTAGAACGTCGCGTATTTTGGCGGCAAAAGCGTAAAATATTGGCGCGAGATTTACTGACGACTTAGCGACGGAATAATCCGTCGCTACTCGGCAAAATATTGGCGCGAGATTTACTGACGACTTAGCGACGGAATAATCCGTCGCTACTCCGTCGCTAATTTCTGTACCCTAACTTAAATTGAACCGACGGGGGGGAAATTTTCATTCCCCCCCAAAACACTCTCTCTCTTCCCTCTCCCTCTCTCCGACGATCTCCCTCTCTCCAACCGGCGATCTCCCTCTCTCTCTCTAAGGTATGCTCTCTCTCCCCCCTCTCTCTCTCTATCTCCCTCTCTCTCTCTCTCTCTCTCTCTTTTACGATTTGGGGGGTTGGGGGACTGTCGTAGTGGTCGGAGAGGGTGTGGGGCAGGGGGGTTTCGGGTACGGGGTGGGGTGGTCGGGGCAAGGGTGGAGTGGGGTGGTCGGGGGCAGGGGGGTCGGGGAGGGGGTCGGGCAGGGGTGGGGGGGTGGTCTGGGCAGGAGGGGTTCGGGTAGGGGGTGGGGTGGTCGGGGCAAGGGTGGGTGGGAGAGGGGGCGGGGGGGTCGGGGAGGGGGTCGGGCAGGGGTGGGGGGGTGGTCTGGACAGGGGGGGGTGGGAGAGGGGGTCGGGCAGGGGTTGGGGGAGGGTCGGGCAGGGGTTGGGGGGGTGGTCGGGGCAGGGGGGACAGGGGGGTGGGAGAGGGGGTCGGGCAGGGGTTGGGGGGGTCGCGGCAGGGGGGGCCAGGGGGGTGGGAGAGGGGGTCGGGCAGGGGTTGGGGGGGGTCGGGCAGGGGTTGGAGGGGGGGTCGGGGCAGGGGGGGCAGGGGGGTGGGAGAGGGGGTCGGGCAGGGGTTGGGGGGGGGGGTCGGGCAGGGGTTGGGGGGGTCGGGGCAGGGGGGGCGTAGGAGGGACTCTGGAGTCCCCGCGCAGGAGTCCTCCTCCTCCTCTCCCACAGACACACACACACACACGGACACACACACACACACGAACACACACACACACGGACACACAGACACACACACACACACACAGACACACACACACACACACGGACACACACGGACATAGACACACGGATACACACACACACAGACATATATATATATATAGGCATAATTTTAAGTAATTTATTAATAATATATATATATATATATACACAGACACACGTCGTGAAGTCTAGTATATATATTTGATTAGCTAAGGTAGAAGTTTAGCCTAATTAAGGTTAGTTTTGACAGAGTTGACTTGGACTCCTAATTTGACCTAGAACTAGCCTAGTTGACCTATTTGTATTTCGATTGATATCATATGAATAGTTTGCCTAAGATTTGATTGGGTTGGTTTTAATGTGTAGGTAAATTAGTTTACCTTATTTTAGAGTATGACTACGTAGCTAGTATGTAGAGTAGTATATGGTTACTAGATCCTAGTGTAGAGTAGTATGTAGAGGAGTATGGCTACTAGTGATATATAGATATGTAGGTCCATGTGTATCTGTATCGGACTATCGCTATCGGTATCGAACTATCGCTATCGGTATCGGACTATCGCTATCGGTATCGAACTATCGGTATCGATCGAACTATCGGTATCGGACTATCGCTATCGGTATCGGACTATCGCTATCAGTATCGACCGTATATACTTAGTATCGGGCGTAGCGGATTAGTATCGATCAGTATATAGGTTTGGGTTAAGATCAAGGTTCAAAGTATCGGTATCGGAATAGTAGGCCGAATAGGAGGCCGAGATAGTCGAATGAGAAGAAGGGAAGAAGGGAGGAGCAGATGGGTCCAGAGCCATGGTGGAGGAGGAGAAGTAACATGAGAGCAGTTTCCGCCGTAACATCTCCTGGCTCTGCTGGCAACTGAAGTCCAGATGCTACAAAGGACGATCCTTCGCTGAAATCGACTACAACACCCATCAGTTCAAGTTCATTCCTATATGAGTAGATTCCAATGCCATAGAAGCCATCAGTTTGTTGACCTTCCTCTATGGCATTGGAATATACTCATATAGGAATGAACTTGAACTGATGGGTGTTGTAGTCGATTTCAGCGAAGGATCGTCCTTTGTAGCATCTGGACTTCAGTTGCCAGCAGAGCCAGGAGATGTTACGGCGGAAACTGCTCTCATGTTACTTCTCCTCCTCCACCATGGCTCTGGACCCATCTGCTCCTCCTTTCTTCCCTTCTTCTCATTCGACTATCTCGGCCTCCTATTCGGCCTACTATTCCGATATGCGTTTGATACGGTCTACCTAACCTATATACTGATACTAATCTGATACTCTCTGATATTAAGTACATCCGGCTTACTAGCTAGCGGATCCACTAGTTACATGATTATATACTAATTATGTTAGATTGTGATACTAAGTAGCCTCGTCGTAGGCCTAGCGTGTTATCCACAAGTTTAGTTTTTCTTACGATATGAGTATCGGTATCGGGCTATTAATTCTTATGTTTAGTTTGTCTTACGATACAGATATTCACATCAAATCGAGCATGAATCGTTACTTTGTTGATCGTACATGGATGTACAAACGACAACACGAGAGCAGAATTGGTGTGAGTGACGATTTTCAGGCAGGTGTGGAAGTATTTCTTAAGTATGCCATGAGCAAAACTCAGTACATGGACGATAACAAAATCAAGTGTCCATGTGTTAATTATCACAATAGACGTTTCGAAGAAGTGATGACTGTGAGAGATCATTTGACCCGTAAGGATTTCGTACGTGATTACGGCCTGTGGTCATCGCAAGGTGAATTATATTCAGAAAGACAGGCTGCAGAAGCTGGTACTTATGCTTTTGATGATAATGCTGCAACGGATGTCCTCGAAGACGACGGATGCTCTGTGGATTATGGAGACATGCAGAACCTTGCACGAGATATGGTGTATGCTGCGGCAGGGCCTAATTTTGATCCGGAGGATCCTAATCCCGAGGCAAAGAAGTTCTATGATATGTTTAAGGACGCAGATACTCCTCTATATCCTGGTTGTGAGACTCATTCCGCACTGTCAGTGACGATGCGGTTGTTGAACATAAAGTCTGATTTTAACTTGCCACAAGCTTGCTATGATCGGATCACACAATTAACTAATGAGGTGTTACCGAAGGAATCAAAAGAGCTTCCAAGAAACTTCTACAAGTCAAAGATGATGGTCCGACAACTGGGACTGGGGTATGAGAAGATAGATTGCTGTCGCAACGGATGCATGTTGTATTACAAAGAGAATTGCGTATTAGAAAGTTGTTGGTTCTGTAATGCGGATCGTTACAAGACAGTACAGGAAAAAGGAAAGTCAACTAAAAACGACGTCCTTACAAGTATATGCATTACTTGTCGATCACAAAGCGCTTACAGAGGATGTATATGTCTCTGAATACAACAGAACACATGACGTGGCACAGTGAAGATCGCATAAAGGACGAAGGAGAATTGTCACATCCTTCGGATGGGGAGGCGTGGAAATATTTTGATTTGTGTCATCCAGATTTTGCTGCAGAGCCTAGAAATGTACGCCTGGCGCTATGTTCTGATGGCTTCGCCCCTTTCGGACAGTCGGGATCTCAATACTCATACTGGCCGGTCATTCTTACCCCTTACAATCTGCCACCATAGATGTGTATGAAGACTCCTTATATGTTCTTGACAGCTATCATACCCGGTCCTAAAAATCCGACAAAGAACATCGATATATATTTACAGCCGTTGGTGGATGAGCTGAAACAGTTGTGGGAGATCGGCGTCACGACCTATGATATTTCCAGAAAACAAAACTTTCAGATGAGAGCTTCACTCATGTGGACAATCAATGATTTTCCAGCATACGGTATGCTGTCGGGATGGAGTACGCACGACAACATGTCTTGTCCGATATGTATGGAAAATAGTAAGGCGTTCCGCCTTAGACATGGAGGAAAAACTTCTTTCTTTGACTGTCACCGTCAATTTCTGTCAACGAGACATCCTTGGCGAAAGAACAAGGACGCGTTCAGATATGGAAAACAAGAATTTTCTGAACCTCCTGCCAGATTGTCGGGATACGATATTTGGGAAGATGTAAAGGAATTGCCCAACGCAATGGAAGATCCATCGAACAATCGTGTCGAGGGGTTCGGACAAAGCCATAACTGGACCAAACGGAGTATCTTCTGGGACTTGCCTTATTGGAAAGATAATCTTATTAGGCATAATCTTGATGTCATGCATATCGAAAAGAATGTGTTCGATAATGTCTTTAATACCGTTATGGATATTAAAGGAAAGACGAAGGACAATCCAAAAGCAAGACAAGACATGGCCGAATATGCAAACGTCATAATCTAAACTTGATACAAAGGGGAGCTGGTGGACAAGTAACTAAGCCGATAGCGCCATACGCATTGAGCAAGGAAGATAGATTAATAATCTGCAAGTGGATATCTACTTTAAGATTTCCCGACGGCTATGTGTCGAATTTGTCTAGATGCGTTGATCTCAATGAACGCAAGCTAACAGGAATGAAGAGTCACGACTGCCACGTGTTTATGGAAAGATTACTGCCCATTGCGTTGAGAGAGTTGTTGCCTTCTGCTGTATGAGTTCCGTTGGCCGAGCTGTCTACATTCTTCAGGGATATCTGTTCAACTAAGCTCACGGTGCAACATATGATACAACTTGAGGAGAAGATTGTCTTAACAATTTGCAAGTTAGAGAAAATATTTCCATCGGGTTTCTTCGACAGTATGGAGCATCTACCGATTCATCTAGCATACGAAGCCCGTGTCGGTGCATCTGTTCATTATCGATGGATGTACCCCTTTGAAAGGTAAATAAAAATCGATATAATTTAAGTGGATTTTACAATTCATTGTTAATTCTCAAGATAATTTGTCTCTCTAGGTATCTACATCATCTAAAGAAGAAAGTTGGCAACAAGGCTCATATAGAGGCTTCGATATGCGAAGCATATCTTATCGAGGAGGTGTCAAACTTTTACTCCATTTATTTCGATACTCATGTTGAGACAAATCGAAATAGACCTCAAAGGAATGGCGAAAACGTTGAGGAAGGAGGTATATTCAATTTAAGGGGCAAGCCTATTGGGGCTAGTAAGAAACGGTGGTTGAGTGACGATGAGTATGATGCCGCTCACCGATATGTCTTGTTAAATTGTGACATACAAGAAGTGAGAGATTTGGAGAAGTAAGTGACTACACCTCGTTATAATCTCTAATTTGGTGAGGTAAGTGACTACACTAATTTTTATTCTCTCTAACAGTGTATTTAGAGATGAAGTCAAAATAAGGACACCCGATATTACCGATGAGGGACTTCAAAGAGAGGTTGATTTTACCTTTCCGTCATGGTTTCGAGATTACGTAAGTAACTGAGATAATATGTTATGCGGCTACCATTTAAATATATATATGCAACTAAAACATTTAAAGTTTACAGGTTTTATTAGCTGAACCAAGTACACTCACAAATGAGAGCATTCGTTATTTGTCATTGGGACCGAAGAAGCATGCAAAGACTTGGCCCGGCTATGTCGTTAATGGCTTCAAGTTTAAGACAACTCAACATCCTATAAATGCCGAATTTCTCAATGACGGCTTCAGTACGAAGGATTCTGGTGTTTGCATAAGAGGCACAATCTATGACGACGAGCCGGACTTTGACTATTATGGAGTGCTTCGGGATATTGTAGAATTACAATATAGTACCCCATTTGATATGCATATTGTTATGTTCAAATGTGAGTGGTTCGATACGACACCAAATATCGGTTGGAGAATCGATAAACAATTTGGATTCGTCGATATAAATTATCGCAGGAGGTATAGAGGGTCCGACACGTTTGCGATAGCAAGTCAGGCTGTTCAAGTCTACTATACAAGCTACCCAAGGCGTCGTAGAGATCGCTTTGACTGGTGGGCAGTATGCAAGATTAAATCTAGAAATACATTCAACGTTGGAGACCCAGCATACCAAGAGGACCAGATCGAAAAGCCCCAATACTTGGGACAACAGTCTTGTGACATGGATGTTGAATTAGAGGTTGATATACCTCTTGCTGATGAAAATAGAGGGGAGAAAGAGGTTGATATACAAGACTTAGATGTCAACCAGGGGAGAAAGAGGCGTCTTGTCCCAAGTATTGAGACTGAAGAAGAAGAAGAACTTTATGAGGATGAGGATGAGGATACAGATGAATTCGACGATGAGGATGATGATGATGATGAGGTCGAGGCCGAGGAAGAGGACGATGACGATGATTAAATATCGCTATATTTCAGTTGTATCTTGAAGCACCCAATATCTAGTCTCGAATCCTAAATTACCCTATTATATTTGGATTTACAATTACAAGTCTAGTGGAACACAAGATGCCCTTTCATTAAAAGTTACAAGAATTGTACTTTGTTGTATTGGTGCGTGATTTTATCAGATTTTGTGTATCTAGCTTTTATTCGTACTTCACTTCTGATTGTAATATTTATTTCAGTTTGGGATATTTGCGTATTATTGTATGAGTTTCTTTTTGCAGATGGCACTCCTAGGCCTACTCGTCTGGGCGGCACTCATCGCCCTGCTGCTGGTATGGATATGTTTAGTTTTATATTCATTTATAAATCTATGTTGTCGGTATTTTGTTTATGTGTTCTATTTACAGGGCATGGTTGCGAGCACCCGTACTGGTGGTGCTGGCCGTGGTCGTGGCGGTGGCGGCGGCGGCGGCGGTGGTAGTGGTGGTCGTGGGCGTGGGCGTGGGCATGGTGGTAGCGGTCGTGGTCGCCAGCCGCATTCCCCGGATGTGACCTCCGATCCCGACTTGGAGAGCCCGGACACAGGCTCTTCCCGCCGTCATTCTTCCTCGGTGCCACCGACATCGTCGTCGAGGCCTGTGACTCCATCCGCTAGCGGATCCGTTCCGCCACCGGATGTACCAGCGGATGCAGCAGCAGATGCAGCAGGGGGCCCAGCAGTTACTGCAGGGTGGGCCTCGGAGTACCCCGGGATTCAGTTTCATCCTGTTACCGGGGAGTACGTGCGCGGACCCGCGGATCCCCCGACGCCACCAGAGAGGCTGGTGGGCGAGTTCCGACGAGAGCTATGGCCCGCTGGTGAATCGTAAGTAAATTTAAGTTAATTTATTAAATTTGTTTCATTTATTCAAGTTAATAATCCAGTCGTTGCTTCTTTATAGGTTTTCCCGTGGGATGCTGCCCGGATTCTAGGGCGCATTATTCGGGATAACTACCATGGCCCCTACCTCAATTTTTCTGAGGTATCTCAGGACATGAAGTACGTCTGGCTCGACGAGATGAGGGTATAAATCCGTCGGTGAATTATTAATTATTCTTTAAATCATTAAATTTTTTATTACGTGATATTTGAATTTGTATGTCAGAGGACGTTCTGTTGGCCCCCCCATCGCGAGGAGGCGATCCGCAGGACCTACAAAGCCGCCGCCGGGAAGAAGATACGGGATGCGGTGTACGACCTTCGTACGGCGCATACGAGGAAGGTCTGGATCCGGGCGGAGTACTATGAGCAGATGTTGGAGAAGATGGATACTCCGCAGTTCAAGCTAAAATCGGAGAAAGCTAAGGCTAATCGACAGGCCGCGGGTCTGCATACGGGGGGATCAAGGCCCCACGCATCGACGCGTGCAGATTTGGTGAGATAGCACAAATTCAAATTCATTCTATTATTTAATTTCGTACTGTTAATATACGAAGTTAATTAAATTCTACGTATGCAGGCCCAACGGACGGTGAAGCAGGGAAAAGAGGCGGAGACGGTCACCGCTCACGATGTATTCGTACATACGCACAAGAGGCGGAAGGACGGGAGCTTCGTCGACGCGAGGGCCGAGGAGACTGATGTAAGTACTTACGTTTATGAGATTTATGTTAGAAATATAATTATTGTTAAGTTAATTAGATAAACTTAGGATTCAGACTATAACTTAGGGAAACATAGGATTTAGATTATAACTTAGGAAAACTTATAGTATAAACACATTCATTGGATAGGCTGCGTATCGTGAGGCACTTAGTCGGCTTGAGATCGAGCCCCCTTCCGAGAATGTCGGCGAAACGACGTCCACCCAGACGCACTCTTCTATGGCCGCTCGCTACGACGACGTGTTCGTAGAATCCGTCGGCGGCGTTAGGAAAGGGCGCGTCTACGGCTTAGGTTCCATGGCGCCCTCGTTGCAGCCGTCCCCGAGATATCCACCGCCTCTGCCTCCCCCAGCGCCCCCGGTTGACGATGTGAGGGCGCAGCTTGCGACTCTGACCTCCGCGGTGTCAGATTTGCGGGCGATAGTGTTGGGGCGCTATCCGTCTGCTCCCGGTCCGTATGCTCCCGGTCCGTCTGCTCCCGGTCCGTCTGCTGGTGCTTCCGGTTCATCTGGTGGTGCTCCCGGTCCGTCTACTGCTGCTGCCGGTGCTTCGGATCGACCTGGTCCTTCTTCCCCCGGACGGCTTTCGTTTAACCGCTCTGCGGACGCCCGCATCGTATCGGATAACACCATCTTGACGCTCTTTGACATGTTGTCGGCAGAGCAGCTACGCGCGCTTCCAGACCATATCTTGTCCCAAGTGCCGGCACACACGGTGGAGGAGTACATACGCAAAGCGGATGCGGCGGCACGAGCACGAGACGATCCGACGGACGGGGTTTGATTTTGTTTATGTTGTTGGTTTTGTAGACATTTGGATACATTGTATGTTCGGATATTTTTTTTATGTTTGGATAATTTAATGTTGGATATTGGATATATTGTGTTGGTAATATTTTGTTGGATATTGGATACGTTGGATATTGGTGTCGGATATGGATATTTTGCATAGGGATATATGGTGTTGGATATTGGATACGTTGGATATTCGTGTTGGATATGGATATATGGTGTTGTATATGGATATTTTGCATGTTTGATATTGTGTTGGATGTGTTGTATAAACAGGAAAGAGTCTGTTTGCAGTATTTTTTTTTCAAAAATTAGAAGTTAGCGACGGACTGGCGACCACTCAGCGACGGATAGTCCGTCGCTAACTGGAGAAACTGAGGTTAGCGACGGAAGTGGCGACGTAAAAAACCGTCGCTACCTGGAACATTTCAATAAAGCGACGGATTGGCGACGGACGATCCGTCGACCTGGTGCTGTTTGATGTCCATAAATTTTAGCTTTCGCGACGGATTGGCGACTAACTTACGGCGGACTGGCGACAAAGTCCCGACGGACTATCCGTCGCTAACTGTAGGAATTTAATGTATCGACGGATTGGCGACGTAATATCCGTCGCTACCTGGAGAATTTTACATTGAGCGACGGTTTAGCGACGGAATGTCCGTCGACCTGGTTCTGTTTGATGTCCATAAATTTTAGCTTTCGCGACGGATTGGCGACTAACTTACGGCGGACTGGCGACAAAGTCCCGACGGACTATCCGTCGCTAACTGTAGGAATTTAATGTTTCGACGGATTGGCGACGTAATATCCGTCGCTACCTGGAGAATTTTACATTGAGCGACGGTTTAGCGACGGAATGTCCGTCGACCTGGTTCTGTTTGATGTCCATAAATTTTGCAGTTAGCGACGGATGTTTTGTCGCTAATACGACGCTAATCCGTCGTACACCTCGGCGGATTAGCGATGGCATAACGACGACCTGCCGTATGGGAAAATCTC